>VYZV01004641.1:0-25984 GCA_013401275.1 Pandion haliaetus | reverse complement strand
ACGATGTGTGGCGAGCTGACTCAACCCCCATCCCCTGTTCCCCCGCGCTGCTGGGGGGAGGAGGTAGAAAGCATCGGGAGTGGAACTGAGCCGGGAAGGCGGGAGGGGTGGGGGGAGGTGTTCTGAGGTTTGGTTTCCCTTCCTAATACCCTTGTGTTTTGTTTTTGTTTTGAGTTGTAGTAAATTAAATTGATTTTGTTTTTTTTTCCCAAGTTGAGCCTGTCTTTTGCCCGTGACCATAAGTGGGGAGTGATCCCTCCCAATCCTTGTCTCGACCCATGAGCTTGCCTTTGTATTTTCTCCTCATCCCAACGTGGCCAGGCGAGGGGGTGGGGGGTGAGTGAGCGGTTTCATGGTGCTTTGTTACCGGCTGAGCTGACCTGAAACCACGACATGAAGCCAACTACAGGAGTTCACTGGAGTGTGAGAAACCTCAGAAGTATCATATTGAGCAGCACATGGCCACATAGACAAAGAGCAAAGCTTACCGCTGAGTATATTAAGTCTTACTCCCTTCCAAAATTCCCTGAGGCCAGGCATCAGGAGGTTGTCTCCATCCACAGCCCAGAATCCTCTCCTGAGCGTAAGTGCCTACTTCTGTTCTCTGAAAGCAGCAGCCGCAGCTCCATACAAGATCATCTAGCAGAGGAGATGTTCTCAGTAGCTGTTACGCCATACACCAGTGGTTATGGCAACAGAAAGGTGGAACACCTGAATCCAAATCTCTTCCCAGACTGAGAGCCCAGGTTCAGGAATATGTCTCCTATGAGAGTACCACTGCCAGCAGGCCATAGGTGACACTGGTGATGGATGAGTACTTTCCTTTGGAAGCTGTGTCACTGGGGAGCTAGGCACTCAGGATATGGAGAGCCAGTAACTGTAATATAAAAGACAGTCTAATTTTGTAGCACCACAATCAAGGTAAGGGGCGTTTTGGGTCTTTCAGGTGGGCACTGTTAGGATTAAGTGGCCTTGAAAAGGAGTGCAGACCTACGTGTCCAGGTCTGTTCCGATTGGGTACATTTCACAGAAATTAAAAGACAAAACCAAGAGGCCACAAACAGCAGTATTAAACAGAATTGTTATTTTTCACAGATTAGTAGGTCTCAGAAAAAGGCACTGTACAAATGTAGCCTCTTCTACAAACATATGGCATTTGCTATCAGCACCATATGTAGCTTCTGTACTTAGCGAAAGAGCATCCATTCTCATAACATGCATACTATATTTATTAAGTTATGCTGTGGCTTCTATGCACATCCACCGTTTTTACAATGTTACGTTCTCTATACAAAAGCCACTAGAATTTGCCAAGTAAAAGCTAATAAAAGCACAGAAAGGAACTCGGTGTTTGGCTTATAGGGTTCATTTCACTTCATCCCACATCCAAATGCAGACATCAGGGGTGGGACACATCAGATATTTCACTTTGCCAGCAAACCAAGAACAGCGTATATAAACTAACTAAAATGACAAAAATATTTAGCTTCTCACCATGAAAAGCTGGCACAATAGCATATAAAACATAAGGATTACACAGCTTTACCCTTCTAGTCTGAAGGATCATTTAAAAATTAAAGATGTCTGCATGGCATTAGACACACTTCCAATTGAAGTTGTCCATATTTTTACAAAGGCTGAACATGCAGCCAGTTCACTGAAGGACCACACTCCTAATGCTAAATGAAAATGTGAATTAAGACTTCTTCCAGTTTGGGGAGTTCTGTTTTTCTGGTGACCTAAGCTCCACTGAAACTAACAGCCCCATGACTTCCCTGCCTGTTTGAGCACAGCCTGTCTCAGCCTTGCAGAGAGACTTCTACTCCCATTCCCTATACGGATGAATTCCCCTGCTTCCCCTCCAGCCTGGCCACCCCAGCACAAGCTGGACAAGAGACGCAAAGCTTTTGCTCTTGCTAAAGCTTAAGAAACTCCCAGCCAGGATGGTTCTTTCTTTATGTGGAGCCATTTGCTGATTAATAAATACCCAACCTTACTGGTAGGTTTTGGAGGCTCTGTCAGTCTCACAGCATCCCCCAGCTTCTTACTTGTTGGACTGGGAATAGTCTGTTGTAGAAACACCAAAATAACTTGGGCAGGTGCACAAAGCCAAAGGTGTGTTGGGGACCCTTACGTAAGCGAGAAGGATGCCTTTCGGTTCCCACAGCATCCTGTATCCCACTGGTCAGACAGCATGCTCTAGGTCAGGCACTAAATGGACATTTCACATCTCTCCTGACAATTTTCACCACCTCACCTGTAACTTGTTTTCTTTACTAAATGTGTCCTTTCTTGACTGAGACTTGAGCAACAGAAATTGCTCAGATCCCTATTTATTTTCCACTGTTATTCCTATCTCTTTACTGACCTGCATATAATCCAAAGTTGGGTTTTAGTATTTCACGCTTCTGTGTTCCTCCCTTCTCCAAAAGGGCATTCCTATACTTGGAATCATTCTTGAATAGCTCTGCAGCCACTCTTACACACAAAATGTAACATTTAAACATAAATTATTCAAGAAGTGTCCAGAAAATACTGGCTAGTGTCAGTCTTGGGGAATAAAGTCACTTCAAATATATTCTGTCTTAATACACTTCCACTGGCAACTGCTGCTGGTCTGAGACAGGGTACTAGGTTATAGAGACCTTTGATTTGCAGTATTGCCTATTATATGCTTACATTAATCTCAAACACCAGCTTACCCAATATTGTGTTTCGAGCAGGCGCTCAGGCTGCTCTGAGTCGGGCTATCGCACACAGGCTGCTTCCACAACTCTGGAGGGGAGAAAGTGCAATTTGTATTTTCTTTGCACTGTAAAAGGGAAAATAACTACTCACTACCTATTTCTCTCCCTCTGCTGCAACAGTTAAATATTTTTCTACTACAGCCACAGGACTAGAAGATTAAAGAGCTAAGTGCAGTCATCCGCTTCTTCAGCATGGTCCCGCCACACGTCTCAATCACTGGCTTCCCCCAAAGCCACACTGGTAGAGATTAAAGTGCTTCTGGTCCATGGTAATCCAATCAGAGCTAGAAGGGCTTTAATCTCTGCCATTCTGTAGACAAACATTTTGGCAAAATGCCTTCCTTACAGTATTCTGAATTCCACCTGGGCTGCAGTCTTGCTTTGACAGGGATTGGGCCTTTTCCCTTGGATTAACAAAATACCTAACTGCATATCCTGCTACATGTACAATAAACTGTTCCCAAGTTGTATACCGGGAAGCAATGCAAATTCTCTGGGCAAAAGAAGATGGAGATAATGCACTTTCTAATATAAACTGGGGACAAAGGGTTTTTATTGTTGACTGTCCCAAAGGATTCAACGTTTAGGTCAACCATGCCCTCCTAACACAAGGAAGGAAACCTCTATAACCCACCCTAGTAGAGTGAGCCCATTTTTTTTAAAATGAGGCGACAACCAATTGAAATTCTGGAGCAAAATCAAGTCTCTCCAGCCCAGGGAATTTGCATTATGCCCACAGGCTAGCACAAGACTGTTCAAATTCTGCCCTGTCACATAGATAGGATATGGCATGATCTTCCTTGAAATGTTAGATTTATGTACATCTGTTTGTGTCAACCACATTACTTATAAGTAGTGAAGGAAATTTTAGCCAGAAAGGCTGACACAGTCATCCTGAAAAAAAACTGTTTTAAAAAAAAAGTTTTTTCACTGGGATGGCGTTCTGCAGTATTGACTGTTTCACACTCGGGTTTTGGGTGGAATCACTGATGAGATAAAGGATTTTCACTATCAACTTAATAATCGCGTATTATCACTACCTTCACATAATCGCTCCCTTGGACTTACGCCTGTTCCAGTGAGTGGGTGAAGTGATCATCATTCCTGCCTCTCACTACAGAAAGAGAAGCACTGAATTAGCCTGTGGTTTTCATTAGAGAGTAAAGGGGAAAATCTGGGGAGGGAATCAATAAGGCGAAAGGAAAAAAAAAAAAAAGAGAGACAGAGAGAGAAAGAGAGATGAAGGAATATTATTCTAAAGTCAACGTGTAAATCTTTAGCTGTACAACTCCCACTTGCATTAAAGGGATTTGCACAGCTAAAACCTCATGCATCAAGTTGACAATATAGCCATAAAGATGTGAAATCTGAAGGGGGGGGGTTGTTATGGTTTGGGATTTCTTAGATTTATTTATTTGGAAAATAGGTTTTTAAATTTTTATAACAAAAGGTAAAAGCACGAACAGCAACATGATTCCATTAGGCCCACACAGCCGGGGTCTGGATACCTAAAAGGATTTTTCCATCTGGCAGCTAAGATATGTGTCCCACCTATCTCTGACAATGAGCTATTTGCAACATTTGGGCTAAATCTATAGGATTAATCAGGGGTAAAATGTTCTCATAGCCCCAAACCAATCCCCTTTGCCAGGAACCTTGATGGTAGGGGGCCTAAGAGAAATAGTCTAAAAGACACCTTTGCCTTTTCCACTGACATTTCCCAGTGAGGATGCAACAGGTGGAAACTTCCCATGCAGCCCACAGTCTTTACACAAGTTGTGCATCCTCACAGCAACTGTCGAAACATGAGAAGATAAATTTTCATCCCACAAGCCCAGCCCCAACAGTAGGCAGGGCCTATAAAGACAAAGAAAATGCTATTGTGCTTAAGGGCAGTGGAGCCATAGTTGGGCTACAGGAATCTGAATTCAGGTGCTGAGTGTGGCTCCAGAGGAGCATGGCAGCTAGGATGCTTGCTCCCTTCGCTGCATCTGGCCAGTGGTTGGTCCCCTGTAGATTGTGCCAAACTGCTGGCTACAGGCAGAGTGATCATGTCAGAGCAGTAATTATTAAGACTGAGAAGAACTGGGTGTCATGTTTAGCCACGGCACTGCTGCTTCACAGGGTGCAGAGAAAAATACTGCGCATGGGAAGACGGGCATGGAGACCTTTCTTTCTCTGTAGAAGTGGAAGAGGAGATCTATCTCACCACATTTACTGGGAGCACTGCTACCCCACAGGCTTCTTATTAACGACAGGTTGCACCAAAATACCAAAACTGAACTTTGTGCTCTCTGAGAAAGCAGGGACAACCAAAGGTTTCTGAGAAGATTTTAAAACCTGTGGGAGGTTATAATCATTTTCTGTTTTCAAGTTACTAAGTCAAGTTTTGTTAGGTACCCAAAAGGCAGAAATACTCATCAGCATTGTGCTGGTGAGACCATGTCAATGACCCACATACTATTTGTACTCTTTTCACCTGCTGTCTCTGCTTCTTGATTATCACTCCCATTAACAATCCTAAGAACAACTGCATCAATGAGAACGTTTTTCTGATACACCTCAAATGTCAGGTGGTATTTCCTTCCTATCTATTATCAGCAGATTTAAAAGTGACCAGACCATGTCTCAAACCCACAGAAGCCGATGGAATTACACGAGTTTTGAACGAGACTCTCGCCCTAAGTACTTAGACTACAGTATAAGTCCACCCCAAAGCATAATAGTCCTCCTGTACAGTTTTCCTGTTGTCATTCGATGTATGATACAAGACTTTCACTGTATCTCCCATGACATAAAAAGCCGCCACATCAGTGAACCAATATTGCTTGCCAAACTTCCAGCAATAATTTGCTCTAATCAATAATTTTCATGTAACTTATTAATTGACACCTTTTGCCACTTTTATCTCCACAATTTACAGCATGCAATTTGGCCTATCAATTTACTTTTAAAAGAATGATAACATTTACTATCATGATGAAGAGCTTATTGACAGTGAGTATTTTCTACCCAAGTCAATAAAATACAGATTACTGTTTAAAAATTAAAACTTCAAAGGAATTGCTTAAGAAGCAAAAACTGTAATAGAAACTTATCAAAGCTAAACAAGCAATAAATAAGACAGTATGAAAACTGTCAGAGCAACTTAGCATCCCCATTCTATTTGTACTTCATTTTATTAGCTAATCAAAGTGTCATATTATTTCTACTGGCATCTATTTACTGCCATGTAATTTTGATAAGGGCACCATCTGTATTTATAAAAGCATTATCTTAATAGCTGTCTAGCAATCTACAAACACAGGTGATATTTAACTTTTCTAAGGGGATCAATTTTAAACCAGACAAAAGGACTGATATAAGTCAATATGCTCTGTTAACATACTGAGGGCCCTATTTGGATCTCCCCCTGCCACGTGCCGTTATAGCAGCCTTACACTTAAACCAAGGAAGGAGGTGAATGTTTGACACGCTGCGCGCTCTTCTTTCCTTTATTAAGATGTACAGCCATGAATTTTGTTTAGCAGGGCTTAGAGCTGCCCAGATTTTAAATCCCTGGCAAAAAAAGGAATTGTCACAGAGAACTATTTTGCCACAAAGCAAGTTTGTTTAAGTGATAGCGCCAATTTATATTCTCCATGAATCAGGATTTCTCCCCTCTTTAAGGATTCCCTAGATGACTTAAGGCTGGAATTTTTTATGTGTTAAGAAGAGTTTTGTTCCACCTTTTGCACTGCAGTGGGCCTGTCTGTGGAGTGAGGAGCTCCCAAACCCACCCCCAGGTCAAGTCTCTCCCATCCAGAAGTGCCACAACCCCTCAGATGCCTACTTTCTCCTGGCTTCCAACTCTCACACTTGACAGCACAGCAGCCCAGCTTCAACAAAGGAAGTTAAGGTAACTTCTAACTAGAGCCTGCACTAGGGTTTATTCCCATGGGACAGGAGATACCGCTCCAATTCCCTCCTTCCGGAAGAGGACCCAGACCTCAGCTTTCCCACTTTCTGGCCCTAGGCTTCACACAACAATACCACTATAGTTTTGAAGATGCAATGCATGGTACTTTGTGCTTTGGGTGGTCTCAGAGGAATGTGTGAGTCGTGTTGTGGGTCACCATGAGCAGCTTTGGTACCCTCTTCTTCACCCTCTCTGCTATCACACAGGGGCAACTCCCCTGCTACTCAGGTCTGCACAGCACCCAGGAATGACAGCTGCAGGCTCACAGCTCGTTTGGCACCTTCCTGCTAAGGCATTGCCAACATTACAGCTCAAAACTCTCTCTGAACATCTCTTTTGAAACACTTGGAGCTGTGGGCAGCAGCAGAAATTAAACATCTCCTTTTTAAGCAGCCACTGAAGCAGGGACTTTCTGAAATGCTTATGGAGAACATGGCACCTAAACTCAGAAACCTCACATGAGATTTAGCTACAGAAGACTCCCTAGATTTTGCTCTTTAGTTCTAGCTCTAACTCTTCGGTCAATGTGATGGTGAAATATCAATTTCTGCAGGATTAAATCCTTTGGGATCTCAAATAAATACATTGTCTAAAACCATGGTTAGGGGGAAAAGAGTAAGAAAACGCAGTCCATCTTCCACTACATGACAAGTACGTGTCAAATATTCTTAGACTGATTTTAGTACAATCATTTCTAATACATTTCAATGTTAATTGCCATCTCCTATTTGACATAATAATTATACATAACTGAATAACTATAAAATTGCTGCCTTATATTGCAAATTAGTAATTATAGTAGTAAACATTAACAACATGTCATATATAAAATAGTGATTTGTATACTGAAATTGCAATGTGTGATAATTAAAATTATGCAAACATTAGCTATCTAATTGTTAGGCGGATTTTTTTTTTTTTTTTTTTTTTTTTTTTTTTTTTTTGCATTTAGATTCTCCTTTTAGAGGCTGAGATCATTATCCAAAATTTTTTTCAATGTGTAACTTGAAGGCTTTTTTTAAAATCCATGGGGGAATGAAGACAAGAAATGTGTCCTCACTGAGCCCAAATGGGGATTTGAGGCAATGCTCATATACACAGCTATCCAAGCAGGGCTATGAAGAGAAAACCTTTTAGAAGATTTCCCCAAAGAGGAAACCTCTCCTTGCCCAATCTGCAGGATTGGCCATTACCCTTATAGCTCAGAAGCTTGTAACCAGAATTAGTCATCATGATTAGTAACCCCAGCAACCTCAAAGACACCCTCTTGCCACTGTGACCTCTTAGGACTTTTGTGGAGAAAACTACTTGGAAGGGGCTCCCCAGTATCCACCTCAGGCTGCAGCTGGCTTCTTGTGGGCTTGTCTTATCCTTTTCCTGTGGCAGGACTTGGGCGAGCAATGATGGGTATCCACCTCAGACCCATCCTCTCTTCCCAGGTTCTGTACCTCTTTCTCTTGATCTGTGGTATATGTGTCCCTTGCTAAGGAAAGACCTCTTTCTCTCTGTTGATCATCATGACATTTCCAAACATGGGTGTCTAACTTCAGATACAGGACTTGAAAATTCTTATTTTAGAATTCAGTTTAGATGTAGGTTTGGTAAAACGTTAACAAGTGAGAACTGGAAGGAAACATACAGAATTTGGGCCAAAGTTAAAAATTAACACCTAGCACAACCTTCAAATGATAATGTTAATGTCCAATACCAATGGGTACTGAAGGTCTGTAATTCCTATCAGCTACAAAATAGGAGGAACTTCTGGCAAAATTTCCAGCTACTTGCAACATGTTCCTCCACATTTTTGTATCCTGTACCTTTGTCCTCTTCTCCTCCAATGCTCATTTCCCTCTTAGCTTCAATTTTGCAGAGCTGTAGAAGCCCTAATGGAGAGGAGGCATTTGAGATACGAAAGTTGTTGTCGTGTGCAAGCAAGGAACAAATTAGGTTGCTAAAATTATGTGATAACCCTACACTTATCTGCTAAAGAACATCCTCAATATTAGTGTAAGACTAGAGCACTAATCAGAAAACAGTCCAGACACATTATCAGCAACAGAGCAGTGAGAGGGGACAGCCCCTTTATGAAATTGTTTTCTTTGATAAAGGGAGTTTCTTATTGCTGTAAATCTAACTCACATGAGTGATCATATAGCCACAGGTACAACACTCATTATTAACTAACTAAAGAGTATGCACCAAATCAATTAAAAACAATCTTTAAAAGAAGGTACATAATTTAATCATACCTAGGTACAGCTCTGCTCTAATTTATCTTCTGGCCACTTTCAAGGGATTTTACTTAGATGTTTAATCTAACATTCATTGCAAAGAGTAATTCTCATGAAATTGCTATGGCATCTCCTGTATCACTTAATGCAAATGCTTCAGTGCCTTGGCAATGGAGAGGAGCTTTTTCAATAAAGACACACATCAAAGTGCAGTATGAAGTGCTGTCTTTGTTCAAGTTGTTTTAAAAGCAGCAAAATGTTTCACAGTAACGAGACATTCAGACTCTTAACATCAGCTACATTTAGATGACAAATCACATTCCAAATAGTGAATGTACACCCCATGTCCATGATGTAACGAGGAATATGGGCTCCAGACATGTTTTGCATATAAAAACATGCCAGACTCACGAACTTGCACAGAAACACTAGAGAGAAGCATGCCTGCATTATCAACTGATGTTCAGCATTAGGATATGCCTCTGACATTTTTTTGTTTTAAAAAAAACCTTATACTTGGCTCCTAGATACAGATTTAAGACACTTAAATAAGCAGCCCAGTCATTAAAGGTCATGTAGTTGGCAGTACTCATTAACCTTACGATATGTGTATGTATATAGAGCGAATTTTAGCAGGTACCAAAGCAAAGAAAGACCACATGTACCATATGTGAGCAGGAGCTAAGCATTTGCATCCATCTACAAAATCATGGTGGTCAACCAATGAGAGAGGAATTGCTTCCTGGTGAAGGCAGACTGACCCCAAAGGCAAGGTAAGAGTTGCAGGAGAAGGTCCTCACAGCCTGGGATACCTGTAAGAGCCCACAACATACGACATCCATATTTCTGGGCAGCAGGCAGATGAAATGCGAAGGAACTGTACAGTAAAATGTTGAGCCTGAGCCTGCTCTAATTCCTACTTCAAAACCCCCTAAGTCCTTTCACACCAGAATTACTCCCAGTTTAGACCAATTTTGTTGTTTGGCACCATATGCCCAGTTTGGGAACGCAGTAAACTGGGGCTGTTTGCTCCGAAGGCTATGGGCGGTATATGCACAACTACAGCTGGGGACAAAAAAAGATGTGTAGCTCCATTACCATCTCCTCTTCCTGGGGTAGACCACAATATTATGCAGGAAACAAGAACTTGGCTATTATTATCTGCTGTTCAAACAGGTGAAGAGGAGAGGTTTCCTGAATAACGTCCCACTCAGCAGGAACTTCCACTTAGGGCTGTTGCAGCAGGGGTTGGGAGGAGGCAAGAGAGAAGGGGAGAAGGGACACAAAATCCACCTTCAGCCCTGGGTACTGAATTGCCTCACCACAGCCCTGATGGAAGACTCTGAAATAGCACCTCAGTGACAGGCAGCAGAGGAGGTTCAAAGCAATCTTGCTGATACCTGGATATACATTTTTTCCATCTGCCAATTTTCTCTGGAGAGGGAGATAATCTGTCCCCTTACTCCAGTACTCCTCATTATTAAAAGCAACTGGGGTGGTTTTTGTTTGGTTTGCTTTTAATTAAGACCCCTACCAATATTTCTGTCCATCATCTCAGAAAATGGCTCAGGAGGACAACTACTTCCTTTTGCAGTTATTCTTCACCTTTACTCTTGCATTTAATATATAGAACATCACAGTGAGGATGGATTCCCCATAGTTACAGAATACCTATGTAAGCAGCTATAAATCTTTTTACTTAGAAGCACTCTCTTCAGGTTACTGTTACCATCCATCTGACTAATAAATGTACTTATAAATGTGCATGTTTTCACATCTCTCTCACCAATATGGTGTCACTGTGCTTTCTAATCATGATACAATTATTCAAAACTGGCAGTGTAAGTCTGTGCTTTCTTCCTTGACACAGAGAGCTCTGTACCTGTTAGCCAGCCCAGGTTTTTTCATCTAAAAATGCTCTTAAATTTTTTCATTCTCCTGACATGAAATGAAATGCTTATGTTACAGGGAAGATTGGAATATGTTACTCTGTTTGTTAAAAAATAAAACCTCTACACAAACTCACAATATAAATATCGCCCTACTAGGGAAAAGACATTTATGGTCATGTTTGCATAGTCCAAACACCAACACATCAGTAATTTGAAATCATTACCAATCTTTAGTTTGTACAATGGAGTAAGTAAAAACGTTAATTTAAGTATCTCTCCACACAGCAAAACTCTACTGATATCAGCATATTACTAAAACCAATTTTCTTACATCAACTCACATCTTCCCCTAATTCTGTAGCATAGCTCTTGGGAGTTGCTACAAGGTCTGTGTAAACTGAAAATCTAAATAACATTATGACGCCTGTTACAGAAATAATTTATAATCTAATACCCTAGTTGAATTTAATATCCTACTTATTTATTCAAGCAAAATATCTGGAAAAGATATGTCACATCATAATGCAGTTGTTATGAAAATGGGAAAAATAAAGAGGAACTTTAAGTATGCATAATAACAATTGGTAGGGACAGGTACAAGCAAGAACTGTTGCCTGCCCATCACATGAACAAAAGCTACAGTGCCTTAGTAATTGGAATGTTTGTTTCAGAATTCAATTACTGACAAATCTAGTGTTTTATATCAGATCTGCAAGCTGAAAATGCTCCTTCTATTAATGCTATTAGCTCCACAGTACAGCAGCATATAACAGGTGGACAAACTGCTGCCTCCTTGTCAGCCACCTTTAACAACTCATTTTTTTAAAACTGGATTGAAGAATTGAGCTTTATAGCAGTATTTGTGAACATGTGCTTTCAATATAAACAGTCATACATGCATCATAACTTTCAAGTTAATGAAAATAGACTATGTCAGTGAGTATCAAATTTACCTCTTAATTTGCCTTTTCTAAGCCCTTCCAAGTGAATACATCTGTCAAACATAGTTTTGTAAAAATATTTAGGATCACAGCAGGAGAGAAAAACAAATAGGCTAAAATCATTCACAAAACATTTTGCTATTGAAGTTCCACTGCTGGATAAGCCATGTTAGCTATTCTGTCAGAAACAGCATTTTATAAAAACTTAGTAGACCTGAATAGCATATTTATAGGGCAAAGCTGAATGCCCAGAAAAAGGACAGCATCCATTTTTAGCCAACTTAATACCCACCATGGAGGCCTGCATAAATCATGTTACGGTACATAACCTTACTGCTTGACTTGAGTTGTGCTGTAGTCCAAGCTTTCGGCCTCCACCTGGCATTCAGCAGACCAAAGACCATCATGTTCTGGCAACTGCCAGAGGTCACATAAATGGCATCAATAGCACACACCACGAAAACATATATATATATATATGTGTGTTTGTGTGTGTGTGTGTGTGTGTGTGTGTGTATGTATAAAAACCCTGTATCTCTATATTGTTTTAACCCTGTTGAGTAGTCAAATTCCTTCACTTAGACACATAATTCACTCTGGGTGAAAAGTTGTACTGAGGCTGCTATGAAAATGTAATTACCTCGTTCAGCCAATTTGTTTCGGTGCATGCTTAGGTGCATCCAGTTACAGAGTGAGTGAAACTCCCCTGTTTGGAAGTCCAGGCCACAAAGGCAGAAGCTGGTCAACTCTGCTACCTTTGAGGGTGCCGCAGTGTTTGAGGGCACAGGATATGCCTGGTTGAGTTTAACAATCGCACCTCACTTGCAATAGTATTTACCCCCAGTAAAAATTCTCAAAAGAGGAAAGGCTGCTGCCCAAGACAAGTCACAGTGACAATTAGATAATTCCTCCTCCATTTTCTCAAAAAAAATGCAGTTCCTTATACAGAAACACACACTCCACAGAATCGCTGATTACAGAGACACTGCCTCCTACTCCCTATGAATATGTCCCTAAGGTTTCTCTTAAAAACTAGCTTATCATTATCTTCCTTCAGGAGGTCAAAGGCTTGTCAAGTACTTGCCCTCCCATGATGTTCCCTCACATCCTCCCACAGCAGCCCCTAAAGACCACAGACCCCATGCTGCTGCCTCCCTGAAGCCACAAGGTAACGAGCCCCATGGCAGTAGGAGCTCGCCTCTGCCACTCCTGTGCTCGCATACACTGCAGCAGGTTTTGTTAGCTAAGAAAAGAAACAGGAGGCCAAAAAGCGTGGTCTCCAGGATCACAGCAATCACACAACAGAGGCGTGGGCAAGGGTGCAAAGAAGTGCAACAGCTACCAGCACTGTTCTCCTCTAATTACCCTGGAGGAGGGCTCTTCCCCTGGAAGAGTTGTACTCTTGTCAGCCTCATCCTCTTCCACTGTCTCCTGTACTGCTTCAGAGACATCAAGGCAGAAAAGAAAAGTTTGTCTAAATACAACCAGGAAAGCACAGAGCACTGACAAGGCAGGGCTTTGCACTCCCACCATCCCTCAGGGACATAACGTTGCAACAGGAGCCATTCCAAGTGGATTACCCAAAAATGTTTCAAGACATCTCACTATTTTATCTGCTTTGCTCACTCTAAAAAAACATACTTGAGGGGGAAAAAAAATCATAGTATGAGATTAACTTCCCTTATACTTATTAAAAACCAACACTATGCATGAGCACTACAAAAATAACCCTCACGTTATTAAGTTACAAGACATACTAGAGAAGTGCCAAGCACATCTGGGGAAATGGGGGTAAAGGTGAAGGAGGGGGAGCCTTTTGTTTGGCTGGTTTGGATTTCTTTACCATCCTTCTGCTGTTTGCATTTCTGAAGACTACCAGGGCAGAAGCAGCCCCCAGCACACATTAAATAAGCTATATGGGGAATCCCCATAAGCTGCCTTTAGGCAACTTCTTTTTTTCACCACAGGTACAGCACAGGAGGGACTCATAAAATGGAAGATCCCAGCTCTTGGTTGTTCAGGCAAGCAATAAACTTCCCCCAGCCATGCGCAGCATGAAGGCTCCTCTTCTTTCTTTCAACAAAAGGCTAAAACCTGTCTGCATTTTTCTCCACTGATCCTTCACTAGGGGAAATTATTTTGGACAGCAGCACGGCCAGCTGCTCTTAATTATAAATCAGGTCTCCAGCATATGTGCACAGTACATAGGGCCACTCTAACACTCAGAAAGATAAAGCTGTACATGCAAGCCAGCCCCCCGAGGAGCAAACGGTGGCGTACAAGTTGAAGGTGTGAGGTTCTGCACCTACAAAGACAGCCCTCGACAAGCTCAGCTCCTGAGCCCTCTTCAGCCCCTCCCCATGGGAAACGCTCCTGAATTTAGAGCTCCTGGAGGAAAGTAGTGCTTGAAACCTTCCCTGCTTTACCACCTCCCTGCCAGCTTTTTCTCATTTGCTTTTAAGACTTTCATTAATAGCCAGATTTGCTAGGGTTTTTCTTTTAAGTAAAAACAGGCGAATATAGCCCAAGGGCCAAGTACATCCCATGAAGTGCTACCCTATGGCCTGGGGCCACTCTCTCCTACTCTCTCTCATCTCTTTCAAATATTTAAAGACAGCAGAAAGGCAGGGACCTCAGGAGAACATCTTGTCCAATCCCTTGCACCAACATACCAATCAGAGCATTATTTCAACAGAGAAATAGCCAGTAATAACCCAGTCCAGGTTTTTCATCAATGGGTGCCTCAAGCACTTACACTCATGGTTTGGACTCCAATCAGTCATACTGATTTACACTAAGTGGTGCTGAGGGCCAAGAAATTCCCACCGAAGCTAACAGATTGCCTCAAAATCCTGTCACATCTTTAGATTTTTAGGTGTGGACTTGCGAAATAATTCAGTCAATGAGTTTGAGTTCACAGCTCAAATCACTCACTTCTTTTCTACTTGCTTTATGAATGTTTTCACTCCTTTCACTTTTCTCCTCCCCCAATGGCTGATAAGTTAAAAAGTTCGTATCATTTCTAAGAAAGATTTATGATCCTATCTACTGTACTCTGGTACACCTGCATCTAAGTTCCAAATACGAGCTGGCATGCTTATTACACTTTTTATTTCTTGGGTTTTTTTCCCTCCTTTTGCCTTAGAAGCAGACATGAATGCAAACCTGAGGCATGTTCCTTTTTCTTAGCACCTTGGCCACACAATCCCTACAGTCAAAAATTAAGCATCAATTTAGATGAGGAGCAACATAATGAAGGAGGCTGCAGCAAAGAAGAGACTGTAAGATAGAAGAGGAAAGATAACCGAAGGGAAAGGAGCATTGAAATACACAAAATTAAGAAAGGATGCAATATTCTAAATATGTAATAAGCATTCACAGCTAAATGGCAAGCAGAAAGCACTGGCTAGTGCAGCTGAGGTTCTAGCTTGGTAACCAGTGTGTACATTCCATATGTTCAGCAAGCACCGACCTAAGCCATCTGCTTCTTGTGTCTGTGGTAAAGGGAGCCAAAACCTACCTCATTTCTCACACCTGCTCTCAACCCCCTTCACTCCCCCAAACGGCAAACACTAAGAAAATAAAGCACTCCTCCTTGGTGGACACAAACCTCTGGCGCATGTGTGTGTCTGTGCTTGTGTCTTGGGGCAGGGGGGGGAAGAGTTCATTCCCCTGCATTTCATAACATGCCAGAAAAATACATGACATCTTCTCATAACTACAGGGCAGATTTTCCAAGTCAGGCATGTGCAATTGGGCAAGCCTAACCTTAGGCATGCAAATACCAGATGTGCATGCACAGATATTTGACCTGCACACGCACACAAAGGTAATTAGTATTTCACAACTCTGATGATACTGGGGCACAGGTTTATCTTCAAAAGTCAACTATCACTTGTAGAATTTTACATTCTGATTGCGAGGAAAAGATATTCATTTATGTTATTCAGCTACACACTGGTATTCAGCTGGAGTTCAAAGTAGTCAGCCAAAGCAAAAATGACCCAATCTTCCAAAACAGGTAAGAACAATGTATGTGTCGTAGTTTAACCCCAGCCAGCAATTAAGCACCATGCAGCCACCTGCTCACTCCCCCCACAGTGGGGTGGGGGAGAAAATTGGAGAAAAAAAAAGGTAAACATCAGGTGAGTTTAATAGCACAGAAAAGGAAGGGCAAATAATAATAGAATATATAAAACAAGTGATGCAATACAATTGCTTGCCACCTGCTGACCAATGCCCAGCCAAGCCCTGAGCCATGATGCTCCCCAGCCAACTGCCCCCAGTTTATATTTGGGCATGACATCATCTGGTATGGAAGACCCCTTTGGCTCATTTGGGTCCGCTGTCCTGGCTGTGTCCCCTCCCAGCTTCTTGTGCACTCCCATCCTCTGCTGGCACGGCAGTATGAGAAGCTGAAAAGTCCTTGACTTGGTGTAAGCACTGCTCAGCAACAACCAAAACATCAGTGTGTTAGCAACATTATTCTCATCTTAAATCCAAAACACAGCACTATACCAGCTACTAGGAAGAAAATTAACTTTATTCCAGCCAACACCAGGACAATATGGTAAGGAGAAGATTTTAATCAATTTATATCCATCCGCTATATTAACAGCAGTCATTTATACGATGTCCTACCTAAAAACAGTCTCAAGAATTATTATTTTTAGTATTTGAGAATTAGATCCTGACAGAGGGCAACTTAAATGCCACACTGAGTGTTTTATGAACATGCAGTGACAAGTAAGATTGCTGTACACAGGCAAATAAGAAAAGTGAAATGAAAGAGCAAGGAGATAACAGAACTGAGAGGTACTGTCATACAAGGGGTAGACAGATGCTCACATCTTTCATCCTGTGATGGTTTAGCCACCATTGGCTGATCTCACCAGAAACTGAGGGAAGCAAATGATGAAAAAAAATGAAAGGATCCTCAAAGATGCTGAGAAAGGAATAACAGATTTGGGCTCTGACCTGACAGAGTCATGGAGCCAAGGTCCTTTTGAAAATCCTTATTTAGAAATCTAAAAATGTGACCTGATTTCAAGAAGTACTGAGCACCTGGAAGATCCCATTGACTTCAGTACAAGTAACTGCAGAACACAGCACATCCTCTCAACTGCTAACAATTTCATGAAGCATGTATGTCACCTACAAGATCAATGGGATGGGTAGGTGCTAAGTATCTCACAAGATCAAGTCCATCTGGCTAGGAAATAAACCAATCACTACATCATTTACCACTTCTTTCTCAATGTAAGTTCAAAATAAAACCAAAATTACAAGTTCTGCTCAATGAATAGTACTGACTTGTGAAGCCTTAATGACACCTAATATATGAGCAATCAACACGTTTACACACATAAAATGCATCCTTTAAACTCTTCCCAGTAAGCTTAATTTACATGCTCTCATTGTTTGAAAATTTTCCAAGGTTTCCCTTCATGAATACTGTAGGCTGTCCTGAATCTCAGGACTGCACAGCTCAAGCCAAGAATTTTGGAGTAGATGTACAAATGAGCAAATCCAGTTTCCTTAAAATAAGAAAGTAAGTTATTTTTTACCTAAAGGAAAACAAATGTGGGCTCTTTTCAGAATAAGAAATATTTTGTTTAAAGATCCTAGTCCATATTTTAATTTTTTTTTTAATTTGGATAGCTATACCGTTTAAAACAAACATCCTGCTATATTCATATTCACCAATGGTTGATGTTCTCAGGGGGAAGAAATCAATTGTCAGAGCACTAACAATATATTGCTAACCCAAAATGCAAGTCAGCTTTGAATGCTTAAATGGCGTGATACCATCTGACCACTACATCATCAGCCTTTTGCATTAAGTGGACACCTGGGTGTTACTGAACTGCCCTGTTCTACAAAAAATTTTATTTTTGCACCACAGATTTGCTATAGAAAAGACCCCTGCTTCTGTCTTAACAAAGCCTTGTGATGTTGGGTTTCAATTAAAAATTCTAAACAAACATACCAGTTATTTTAAATGCTGCAAATACTTCACCAAAAAAATGAATGGCATTATATTGTAGTCTGGGACACAGTTCTTCATAGTCATATACTTAACACTGTAATATTGTACACTGCTACATGTACAGGAACACATACTCATACACACGTAGAGTAAGTCAAAATTGAAAGGTAATCCCAAAAGTTCTTTTGTGCAACCAAACCTGGATATATCTCACCTTTTTTTTTTCTTTTTTTTTTTTTTTTAAATATTGCTTCTGAAAGCAGAAAATGTTTCTGGTTTTGACTTTACTTTTTAGTAAAGAATATGTCTTAGTAAAAAATATGTTTCTGGCTTTGACTTTACTTTTAGTTGGAAAAAAGAAAAGTGAAACTAACTTCTGCTTTAAAAACACCACTCTTTACCAATGCCTCAGAAATCTGTACAACAAAGAGGATGAGAAGAGACAGGTTTACAGCAGGAGTTCCTGAAAATTAAGAGATTTTACATCAGCCAGTGATCCTTCTCCCAACTACCAGACCAGCTACACCAGTTTCCCATAAGTTATTCTTACCAGATATGCACCTGTGGGACTACCTGAAGAGTGCACAAGTAACCAAAGACAGCACCAAAGAGTGCAGGAAGCATCTAACCTCCACTGGGACTCCTCCAATCCCAAATCTGGCTTTTGGCTTCCTTACACATTTACAGAAAGCCAAGGGATGCAGCAAGAAATGAAATGAGGGAGTCAATGAAAACTGTTTGTCAGGTGCTACCTACAGAGGACCAAGGCAGATTGGGAGCAGAGACATTACCTTGCTGGTAGAAATGTAGTTTGGCTGCCTGTCAACAGGCTTTTTTTTTTTTTTTTTGCCTGCCTCCCTAGATAAAGAGCAGTTATCACAAAAAACACTCAGGTACCATAGTTAATATGAAGCTGAAAAGGCCACATACCATTTGTCAGCATGCAGAAGCCAGAGAAAACAAACAGACAAATCGGAAACTCCTAGCCTGCTGACCCCTCGCTCAACAGGCTAATTTCTAATAGTCATACAAATTTTATTTTACTCAGTGAGAAAATACTACAGGTTTAGCATTGTTACAGATTATTTGACATCCATCCAGTAACAACGTGACTGAGTACCTGTTTCACATTAATCTCAAACAACCACAACTAAAGTTGTTGCTTCAGCAGGGAATATTGGACAAGCGACACCTGCACCTGTGGCACACGGATGTCAAGGCAGATGCAGGGCTTCCCGGTGGCCATTGCCACCTGTCCTGCATTACCAGGCTTCACTCCAGCCACAGTGAGGGACACAGTCACTTTGAGATTACTGTCCGTTCTGCTACTTTCAAATGAACAATTCAATTCTAATAACTTTTGATTTATTCTTTGAAACAGCAACTATTATAAATTTTAATGCATCTCTTATTTTGGTCGCTTCATAAGTCCCTTCATAGGTAGAAACATTTTAATCTGAAGGTAGCTCTTACTTGAAGAAGCATTTACCATTTTTTTGCCATCTGTTCAAGTCTGTAGACAGAATATATATATATATATTATTCACTGCTGTATTTGCTGACATAACAATCTCCGTAAATAGTAAGAATGTGAGAGACATAGGATCTGAAGACTGAGTATTTAACCGTTCCTTGATATCGTCTTGAAGTACAAACACAACTACTGAATCTGTCAGTACAAAGCTTTTTTTCATTCAAACAAACACAGACTTCTGTCAAATTTCACTATTAATAATGTTTAGGAATAATTCACATGTTTTCAGAGAAAGTTACCGAATCAAGTTAAGGTAGTTCTGTTTGCCAGAATCAAAATGTGAGACAGGTATTGGAGAGCTCCCTCATGTACACTAATGAATGAAATCCCTTTTCACTATTTTGTTTTGCCGTGATGTGTTTTCAAATAACAGTTGCATTTATAACCTCAGAACTTGTCCTGAACTCTTTGATGTAAGCTACCTTTCACTTAGAGGTTGGCAAACTGACATATCTCTTGTAATTTTGAAAGTCCGTTGTCACATACAGAAAAGTGACTGAAAATTGTTCTTACGCACTTTTAAAAGCAGCTGGTGAATGACATGCAGTGTACTCTCTCCTGCTGTATGGAATCACAGAATTACAAGCACCGCAATTAGCCGGAAGCACATATTCATTCTCATTTTCTATTACTCTGTAGGCAGAATAGTGTCTCCAGAATTTTCATTAGCATTATCAGCTGCAAATGATGGTACACTGTCAAAGTTTAAATCACATTATTCTAGTATGCTTTTTATTTTTCCCAGTACTCTTTTTTTTTGCTTGTATTCCTGTATTGAAAAACAACTATATTCAACTATATGGTAAAAAAAGCTATCAGAAATGTTTTGCTGTTTTCATGGTTTGAGGCACCAGTAGTCTCAAACAAAAATACATGCCTTCAACTAAATCTTTGCTTTTTCAACTGAAAGAAAAGTGATTGCTGGCAATACTTAACAGTTTTTGTCCTACTAAGACACCTCATTGTAGCTATAGGTGAGGCCTGGCAAACAATATTACATGCTGTTACAATCAAAATTTTTACATAACTAAACTAACTTCACTGTACTTTAGTTATTAGAGTCCCTCCTGCAATCACATGCAGGCATGCAACTTAAAAAATAAATATATCATTTTTTAAATATAAAAATGATTAGACTCAGCCACTGTTCCTGCTCTACCAAAATCTGTGCTGGGCCAATAAATCAATGTTGTGCCTCACATACCTCGTGTTAAGCTCACAGTAAGTAAACCTTTAATAAAAAAATCTGAAATGTGTATCATTCCCAGATGCAATTATAGCTATGAAGGAAACACCCTCCAAATATATCATTTTGGATTGCAGTAGAAAATTAAGGACATTTTAGCATACGTATTTGATACAGGAATTGGTAAAGAAGATATTTCAAAAGCATTACAGACTGTAAAATAGGATTGTTTGGGATCAAATACACGATTTGGTTTTAAAACCATCAGAAAGTTCACTGAAAGGAGGGACACTAAGGAAAGAGTTTGAATGCAGCAGCTTAGAATTCCCTGTAATTATGTTATTACTCCTAATACTTCCCCACATTTATTTCCATTCCTCTGGATAGATTCTCTAGTTTTCAAAACTGTCTAGCTGGAATACTCACAGTGATGTCCACAACAGGCTTTCTGTTTGCTTGGGGTTTGTGTTGTGGGTTTTTTTGAAGGAGTCTTCTACTCCTTAGTTCCTCATTTCTCCCCTGAAACTCTTGCTGATCTGGATATCTGACACTTGGAGAGCACCAGATTTGCTTTCCAGTCTGAGCACAGTTAAGCAAAGTCTCCCTGTACTAACCTCTTTGCAGCTCAGCAGCTCACATCAAAGCTGGAGCTGGAATCCACCACTACTTTTACGCTGCTGAGCTTATAATAAAAATTTCAGAGAACAAATGTAACATATGTAAAAACTTCAGGCCCTGTCAGAAGATGGCCTACCACTGTGTTTCAAAGCCCTACCTGTACACAGTATTAAGTGAAAACTCTGCAATAAAATGCACTTATGTGTACAAGCACTTACTATTTACAATGTCTTTAGTAAAGCTTTCCAGAAATTTTCCTTCATTTCATGCATATCCTTACGTAGCTTACAAATAGAAGAGCAGAGGTTTTTATAGGCAAGATGCAGACAGGAATCCCTATCACCAATTTTTTCAAGCATGTAAGCTGAGGCACTTTTAGGACAACACAAAACAACAACTTTTGGATCTCTGCATGTTTATATAGAATCATAGAATAGTTTGGGTTGCAAGGTACCTTTTAAGGTCATCTAGTCCAAGCTCCCTGCAATGAGCAGGGACATCTTCAACTAGATCAGGTTGCTCAGAGCCCCATCCAACCTGACCTTGAATGTTTCCAGGGATGGGGCATCTACCACCTCTCTGGGCAACCTGCTCGAGTGCCTCACCAACCTCACAGTAAAGAACTTCTTCCTTAGATCTAGTCTAAATCTACCCTCTGTTAGTTTAAAACCATTACCCCTTGTCCTATCGCAACAGTCCCTGCTAAAAAGTTTGTCCCCATCTTATAAGCCTCCTTTAAGTACTGAAAGGCTGCTCTCCAGGGAGAGAGAGCAAGGTATTACAGTCTCCCCAGAGCCTACTCTTCTCCAGGCTGAACAACCCCAACTCTCTCAGCCATGGACTTTGTGGGTGTTTTACTAAAAGGCTCAAGTGCTTGAACTCTGGACTAAATGAAAAGATATAACAGTTGCATTGCTCTGAAAAGTAGTATTAAACTTTTGCAGGGAAGATGAGGGAAGCTGGGAGGACAGCAGCCCTCTCTGTTGTAGACAGGGGGAGAGTGGGAAGGAGGGAACAAATACATTCCGAGTTTATTCCCCTCCATTTCAGTTTGCCGTAAGTGATGTGTGAGGTGGGTCAGGAGGAGGAAATGGCATAGGAGGCAGACAAATGAGAAAGCACTTTAGGACAAGGAGAGCTGCACTTCCCCCTGACCAGACTGGGATGTATCCCTGGGCTGAGGGCTTGGCTTCATCTCCAAAAGAGCTCATCCCCACAGCCCAATTCATCTGACTCTTAAAAAAGCTATCACTGACGAGGCTGTTTACAGTGAAGAGGACAGAAGTGAAAGGAACTGATATTTTAACTGGTGGGACACATTCTTGCCTCTCTACATCAAGTGTGTGTGTCTAAAACACAACAGATTCCACATGCCTGCTAGAAGGAATAATACACACAAGCCTCATGAATTGCTTAGCCAAAAGGAGTCTTTCCGCCTCTTGATTTTACAGCCTGCTCATGGGCCTAAGTACAAAATCCTGCACTAAGGGACATCCTGTGGATTTTTAACACTCTCTGGGGACAACGTGTTCATAAACCAATGAGCAGATTTAGTTCATTCATATGTAGGGTTTTTCACTTCTATGGTAGATACAGTATAGATAATAGTCTCAATTTACTAAGTAATCCAGAATATAATTTGATACTTTATTAATGCAATTCAACCCATATCACTGATTGAGCAACCTTCACCATGATTAACTCCCTGAAAACCCACTACATGGGTTCTCAGCAGAGAACCACGGACACGTGCAAGAAAAGAAGCTCAGCACCCTCCGGGAAGATCTTGAGCCAGAATGGGTTTTCAGTGCTACCCACCCTACTGCAAGAACTCCTCAAAGACGTCTGTGTACACCACATAACCTCCTCTCCAGTTAAGCAGCAATTATCAGAATCAGGGAAACTGAGGCCTATGCCTTCATTGCTTGTGGTACAAAACACACACTGTGATAACTTTAGCAATTTTATATTTAATACATTTTGTTTGAAATGGTTATGTTTCAGAGTAAAACCACACCAGCAGTAAGCACATGGATTCAAGAACAGGCTTCTGTTTCTGACATCCTGCACAAGTCATTGCCCCAATTTCTATCTTTAAAAGGGGCATAACTACACTTCCCTCCTTGACAACTGCAACATAAAAATAAAACTATTAACACACTAACAAGTCAAGCTGTACACTGATGGATAAATACTTAGATAAATAAGTTAACTCAAGTAGCATGCTTCCCTCCTCTCGCCATTCTTACATAATGAATAAGGGTGAGCAAGGAATCTCACTAGACTTTTCTTGTACCATTATTTCCTACAGCTTCTACCATTAATCTCTGGCCAAAACTAAGTAATTCCAGCTTTTTAATTTCTCTGTATTGGAAGCCTTTCCACAGATCTAGTTACTTCTAAAACATCTTTTCATTCCTGCTACATAGCTGACTATTTTGAAGCACACGTTTATGACTAGAACTCCTGTTTTACACAGTTATCAACAGAGATCAGCACACTTCCAGCAGAAATGTACCAACTAAACATAAACAATTGATGAAACAGCATACCTATACCCTGTATTTCTTTCTTGCATAGGATATTGCTGTGTATGTCATACCCAAAGTTTTCTACATTAAGCCTACTCAAATGCCACTTCCAGCAAAAGATTGCTTATTCCACAAAATGCTGTGTTAATTATGTTGGTTTATGTTTCAACTATTAATGAAATTACTAGAAATTCTGTCCCAGACTGAATAATCTGAATAGGGCATGTAGGAGAGTGCAATAAAGGTCAGCACACAGCCATAATTTAGGGTTAAAAGAGAACAAATATGGAAACGCTGCCTGCCAGAGACTGCAGAGTATCTATAGGTCTGGAGGAAAAAAAAAAAAAAAGCAAAAGTCCTCTAAACCTTGAAAGTTTACAAATTACATTTTGCATTAACTTTAATGTTTTCAGTACAAAACAGTACTGAACATTAAGCTTTTGTGTTTGTGAAAAAGCTCTCTCACCAATATGGCAGCCACTATATACCACTAAAAGTACAAGTGCTCATGAGTTGGTTATCATCTGTATTTGATAACTGATGTCCTAACAGACTTCCTGATTTATGCATGCACACACAGACACATTTATACACACACACATATACATGCGTACCTCTGTATGCATACATGTATTTTTGCATATCTAAAGAACTATGCATGGAAACACCCACTGAAATCTCCACTCCAGGTCTGATAAAATGTATTGAAATATTTAGTCATTACAGGTTTGGACATCCATCACTTGAAACTGTGCATTTACACATTCAGTAGTACAATTAAAAATAGTTCATGAAATAATTGTTCATTAGTAGGTCTTAAATAAGGG
Organism: Pandion haliaetus; assembly: GCA_013401275.1. Taxonomy (NCBI): domain Eukaryota; kingdom Metazoa; phylum Chordata; class Aves; order Accipitriformes; family Pandionidae; genus Pandion; species Pandion haliaetus. The sequence continues at coordinate 1,530 of VYZV01004641.1, read as the reverse complement.
GAAGTTTGAAATTATGACTATTTTAGGCCAATCAAAGGATGAAATCTGTGGTTTCTGAATACTGCAAAGCAGCTCAAGGGTGCTTTGAAAATATGACATATTTCATGCTTCTTATTGTAATACTTTTTGTTCATATTCAATGCAGCAAGTCTCCTGCTCAGATTAGCTTGGGTTTTTGTCAATTTAGGGTATCTTATGCATTGTCATTATTTATTATTTGATCTATTTCTTGAATAGATACATTCAACTTCTACAAAGCACTTATCAGAAATCACTGAGGTTTTAATGAAGTACAGTTTGAAAATATACAGGTTTTTGCATGAATTAAACCTCAAAATCTAAAGGCAGAAGCTATAAAACATACTGCTTGTCTATGTTTCAGAACTATTTCTGGATTTTAAAAAAAAACTGTATCCATTTTCTGTGCTTTTCACGCACACACAATCCCTTAAAATAATCCCAGTGAAACAATCCTTCATGATAGCATGCTACTGATGTATAAAAACTTTTCTCACTTCCATTTTAGAAACTACAGTACTATGTTTCTATTTTCTATTCCTGAATCAACTTAAGAGTCAAGGTAGCTCATAAAAACTTGACTTCTTAATTTATTCATCACCACGAAGAAAAAAATCTGGTGGTAGAATAATTAATAGTTGTTGTATCTGATAAACTATAAAAAGCTTGACTTTATGACCACACAACGTTTGAGTATACCAAAAATATGTTCTGAGTAATACCCTTTCCCAAATGCTGTAATAAGACAGTGCACAATTACTGGTTTAAAAACTACTAGTTTAAAATAGTGTAGGAAAACTGGCAGTGGAAGCTTGTAAACCAGTATGGGTGATTAGTGTCATTTCTGACCCATCTGGGAAAGCAGGTTAGGTGAATGGAGGCTGTACTGTGACAGCCACCTTCTTGTCCTGAAGAAGCACCATCTTGTACTACCCAAGATTAAACACTATTCTGCTTTATTCTTCTTATGCAATTAAGAGAAAACAAGATCCTCCACAATGTCTGGTCCTGCTGCATTAACACTCATTTCAGTGTGTTAATATGAGCGCTAAAGATTTTGCCATAGATGCAGTTAGTTATAAGGCAAGTAACTGGTGACCAACCAACCTTTAGATGGTTCAACAAAGGGTTTCACCATGACAAAGGAAAGTACAGACAATTGCCTCTCCAACAAGTGTTTCCCTTTCAGTGCCACCAGACATAAGGGTACAAGTAGGAATGGGTAGAGTTTGGCTTGGAAGAGAACTAACTTCATTTGTAGAAAAAAAAAATTGTGAAAAAAAAATATAAATAGAATTGCAATTTTGTGACTAAGAAAGGTGTTCTAGCTGCAAGGTGAGAAAGTTACTTTGAGGTGGGCAAGGAAAGGGAGACACTGCTCATAGAAATTAGCTGCCGCAGAAGTGTCTAAATGGAAGAATTATCAATCCAGATCATGATGTGGCAGTTTCTAATGAGAAAGGCAGGATGCAAAAATAACATCTCAGTGTAACTATTAAGCCAGAATAGATG
>VYZV01004640.1:28970-40809 GCA_013401275.1 Pandion haliaetus | reverse complement strand
TTTTACCAGTTAGTGATTTCCTTTTAACCATTAGGTATCTGAAAAATTCGTATTGTGTGGTCCTTTCCCGATTTTTTCATGACTATACTGAGTTCTTGCTGAACTGGCTCTACTAGACTGAAAACGAAAAGTCCAGATCTTGGGGCCTTGCCTTCTCTGCAGGAGCTTTGCTGTTACCAGGTTAATTAGTATCACTGTGAATGTGAGAAGACTCAAGCCCTGATCTTCAGTGAGTGTCAGAACCACCTGGTCTTGGGTGCAGGTAGTGGTAACAACCATCTCTTGTGTAAAGTTGCTGGCAGAGAGATAATTTCACTAGTGCTTTGTTTTTAATTGATATTTCCCCTCAGCAATGGCTAGTAACCTCATGGAGTCTTTAATTTCAAAATTAGTCTTTGAGACAAGGTGGAGGTTAGAGCTCTAATTTCTACTTTCATTGTGTTGGTAAATCAGATAGCTTTAGAATGATTAAGTAACATGAAAAAAAGTGAAAAGTTTAATGATTCACTCATCTGTTTGGGTGAAGAACAGTTGAGGTTGTTCCCCACCCCCCACCCCCCTTCAACGTCTTTGATTTGCAGACCTCCATAAAAAATGTAACAGCCATACAGCTGCACCATTACTGCGTACAGCACTCTATGTAATGCATATAAACGTATTGACTAGAGGTCTGCTCGGTTACCTGCTGAGGATCACATAGAAATAATTGATGGAGCCCCAGAAATCTCAGCTGAGAAACACTGATCTTGGTGATTTATAGAAGGCTTTATGGTAAATTGTGTCATCTACACTAAATCAGATAGTGACACTTTGGGAATTACAAATTTTGTAAATCCACATGATTGTTACTCAGTTGCTTAGGGTGTGTTTTGTAGCAGATGGTTCAGACCTGGGCTAAATTCCACTTAAAAACGAAGCAATACTGATACTTCTCCACGCTTGTAGCTTCTTTGTACAATGCAAGACGACTTAGACTTTTTCATTTGACTGTCTCTGAATGCTCAGTTCAGAACAGCGTGGGTTAAAGGCATGTGCTGACTAAAGAATAATGGGAGACAGAGAAAATGGAATTATATTGTTCTAGGTATAGAGGGGATAGATAAGATTTCTGTTAACCCAAATTAGGTCTGTATAAGTGTTCGTGAGAGGAATGCCTGTAGGTTGTGACCTGGACTAAAACTCCTCTTTGCCTTGTTTCTGAGGTTAGAAAACACGGTGTGTTTTTTGGAAAAGCTACGTCACAGTGCTGTATTGCACTCTCATTGTAGCACCTCAGGTGAAGCGTAGAAGGTCTCAAAGCTAAGATGGGCCTGCTGACGCCTCACACCCAGTAATGGGAAACCCCGCAGTGCTTGCAGAAGCATGAAACAAGCATTTAAATAAACATTTAGAATAGTAAATTTATTGTACCTAAAGTAGTGCAACATAAAAAGTTTCCTCATCTGAATGTTGTAAGGGTTTTCTAAACTTCAGATAAACAGTTGTATTGGGTTTGTGTGGCAGAGTTTTGGCAGCAGGGGAGGGGCCACAGGGGTGGCTCCTGTGAGAAGCTGCTGGAAGATCCCCCAGCTCCAAGTCGGACCCGCCTCTGGCCCAGGCCAACACAATCACTGATGGTGGTAGTGCCTCTGAGAGAACAGATTTAAGAAGGGGAACCTGCAGTGAGTAGTGGGATTGGAATGTGAGAGGAACCCCTCTGCAGATACCGAGGTCAGTGAAGAAGGAGGGGGAGGATGAGCAGGGGAGGAGGGGATGCCCCTGCAGCTCATGGTGAGATGGCAGGCTGTCCCCCTGCAGCCCATAGAGATGAGTGGGGGAGCAGATGCCCACCTGCAGCCCGTGGAGGACCCCACGCCGGAGTGGGGATATGCCCCCAAAGATGGCTGTGACTCCATGGGAAAGCCCATGCCGGAGCAGTCCGTGCCTGAAGCACTGCAGCCCACGGAAAGGACCCACGCTGGAGCAGTTGTTGAAGAACTGCAGCCCACGGGAAGGACCCATGCCAGAGAAGTTCATGGAGGACTGTCTCCCATGGTAGGACCACCACGCTGGAGCAGGGGAACATTGAGGAGTCCTCCCGTGAGGAGGAAGGAGCAGCAGAGACAACTGTGATGAACTGACCCGAACCCCCATTCCCTGTCCCCCTGCACCACTGGAGGGGAGTAGGTGGAGAAAATCGGGAGTGGAGTTGTGCCCGGGAAGGAGGGAGGGGTGGGTGGGAAGGTGTTCTAAGGTTTGGTTTTACTTCTCATTATCCTGTTTTGATTTGATTGGTAACAAATTAAATGGATTTTGTTTTTTTCTCCCCAAGTCGAGTCTGTTTTTTGCCCATGACCATAACTGGTGAGTGATCCCTCCCTGTCCTTGTGTTGACCCATGAGCTTTTCTTTATATTTTCTCCTCCCCATCCCACCAGGGCAGGAGGACTGAACGAGCAACCTCGTAGTGCTTTGTTACTGGCTGCACTTAAACCATGATAACAGTGTGTGCCATAATTGTTACTCATAATTGATATTCATTATTCAGCACACAAAAAATGGTTAGGAAGAAGCATCCACATATACTCGCATTGTGATGTTTTTTGGTTATTCTTCATGCAGTTTGGTCCATACCAAAACAGTAGTTACATTGTGCATAGAATAAGGAAATGTCATTATTTTTGGTATGCTTTATTTACTTAGGGTTTTAAATTAGTTTAATGCCAGTAGAAAGAGATGTTTTCAAAGGTTAAATATAATGTATATCTTGTTTCTAGGTATCAGTAAACAATATCAGATACTTAACTGTGAATGCTTTTAAGAAAGGAAAAAATAAACTGTAAAAAATTTAGTCAAGGAAAAAGAGAAACTACCTGTGAAAAATAGGTGAGAATTTGGAAAATGCACTTCTGCTGTGTTTGTGCTTCATAAAGTTTACCAGCTGAGTTATGTTTCTGTAGTAGAAGGAATGCATCTTAAAAATGCTCAGTGCTTGCACAATACCCTTAGACATTAGACAATAACTTTTGAAAATTCAAGTTCTGGGAATACAGTCGTCCTACAAACTTATGTAGCCACCTCTTTCTAAAATCACGTATGTTCCTGAATAATGAATGCAGGTAAAGCTTTGTTTATGCTTGTGTGCACTACTGTCTTATCATGTTAATCTGTTCTTTCTAGACAAATAATTTGTAGTTTAAAAGAACTTTTCTAATTAGGGATGCAGTATTCTATTCTATTTCAGTTTTTCTATAAACATCAAGCCTGTGCTGGAAGGGTTCAGATTCTTTTAAGCAAGCAGAATCCTCTTGAGTTCGTACGTTCTTTACAGATATAGTACAACTTCAGAAATTCAGGTAGAGAAAATAAGTGATGATTTCCTCATCTTTCTTTCTTTGATTTTTTACCCTTCAAAACCGAATCCCATACATATCCCATTAACCAGTAACTCACTGCAAAGGCTAAGGAAGGAAACAAGTTTCTAAAGATAGCATTATCCCTAAGCAGTATTTATATAGGTTATAAAAGTAGTAGCTATAGTATATAAAATATAGTATTTGCTATAATGTTATATTTTAGCTACATTATTACCTAGTATTATACTTTTAGCTATATATTATAGAAATTAGTAGCTATATTATATACATTGAAGTAAATGTATGATGCTTTGTGACAAGTAGACTAGGAAGAAGTTCCAGGTGAAGCCCAGAATACTAAATATTTATTTTGCATTTACAGGCTTGGGTTGCTTATTTCTGTGCTGGTATTTTTCCAGCAACAGCAATTCCATTATAATCTGCCATCACAAAGTACATTGCTAGGAAACGGAGCTACGCTTAGCCCATGGTTATCCGTCTGTAGATTATCCAACTTACAGTAGGTTGTTGTCACCAATGCAGAGACCTGAGCTGGCTGCTAGTCAGCTAGCTGGCATCTCAGAGCCACATGGCTGTGTTTGCATGAGGTTGTGCATTGGAGCCCTCCGGCTGAATTGGCATTGCCTCCTGAGCCTTCTACACGGTCTCTCTTTTCTCCATTACACCCATACTGCACATTCCCATTTCAACTTTGCAGTGGCCTAATTTATACAAATGTATCACTGTTGTGCTTTAACACCAGCTGGCAGCTAAGCGCCACACAGCCACTCACTCTCTCCCTCCTGGGTGGGACGGGGGAGAGAATCAGAATGGTCAAAGAGAGAAAACTCATGGGCTGAGATAAAGACAGTTTAATAGATAAAGCAAAAGCTGCACACACCTAAGCAAAGCAAAACAAGGAATCCATTCCCCACTTCCCATGGGCAGGCAGGTGTTCAGCCATCTCCAGGAAAGCAGGGCTCCATCACGCGTAATGGTTACTTGGGAAGACAAACACCATCGCCCCGAACGTCTGCCCCCTTCCTTCTTCTTCCCCCAGGTTTATATGCTGAGCATGACATCACATGGTCTGGCATATGCCTTTGGTCAGTTGGGGTCAGCTGTCCCGGCTGTGTCCCCTCCCAACTTCTTGTGCCCCCCAGCCTCCTCGCTGGTGGGGTGGGGTGAGAAGCAGAAAAGGCATTGGCTCTGGGTAAGCACTGCTCAGCACTAACGAACATGTCCCTGTACTATCAGCGCTGTTTCCAGCACAAATCCAAAACACAGCCCCATAGTAGCTACTATGAAGAAAATTAATGCTACCCCAGCCAAAACCAGCACAATTACCTAGAGTCTTTGTTCTGTCTCGGTTATCTCATCTTACCACTACTCTGAACAATAGATAATTGATTATATCTTCATTTTAGTTTCTCACAGCCATGCAACTTTGACTGGCACTGTAGCTTATGATATGTCTGTAAGGCTGTACCGATTTAATAGGATCTCTGGCCTTAGACTGGTTTTCGAGGCATGAGCTGCAAGTTGGCCAAATGCTAATCAGGCAACGTCTAGATACTGTACAGCTTTGTTGACCTGGCATAATATTTACCATGTCTTAGAAGATGCTCTTAGTCCAGTTTTGTATATAAGCCTGAGTAAAATCTGTGTACTCTTGTAATTTTCAGATATGTAGACTAGGAACTGGTTTAGGCTAAATAAGCCATTCTCAAGCAAATTTGAACAAAGGGCTAGAATGTTTTATCTGAACTGGTTAAGATTTGCATCTTGCCAGTCCTCTATTTATTGTGAGGATTTTTTTGTTCTCAGCAGTCACAAGTATAACTGCTCTGGTCTTTTTCAGTTGCTGGTGGGCATGCTTCTTGCATTCTCAGCCAGCCATGGTGAGAAGAAAATCTAAGCCAGGATAGTTTCCACAACCTTAGTCTGAGGTGGTTTGGTGGAATGTTACGTCTGTGGACACTTAAATATGGCCCATTTAACCTGAATTATATTTCCTTTGAACCTGTTATAAAGTAGTGGAAAAAAAATGTACGGTTTTATGTGGTTTCATGTTAGCTGTGAAACCCTACTCATCAGTTTAAATTTAGTCCTGCAAAGAAGGAAAATTCCCCAGGGATGTTTAAAGCTTTAAAAGCTGTTGTCCTGAGGAAGAGCCATATCTGCGCATTTTCCATTCTCAAAAACGGCTTCTTTGGTTAAAAAAGAACTTTGGCAAATCTCCTTGGCCTGAGCAGTAGGCTCTAAATGGTGGCTGGAAGTATGATGTATCAGGATTATAGCTTCTAGAGATCTGAGACACCTCTGCTCTAGAGGTCTGAGCAGAAGCTTTTGGATTTCCAGTCTTGGTGATGCAGCACAGAACCAGACATGTAGTATTTAACTGTGTGTCTGTTCAGTACCTCTTCCATCATGTAGTCAAATTTATCTCCAGTCTGGAGGTACTTGGTTAAGAAATCAAGAAAAGTATAAAATGAAAATAAAAACTGATTTCTGTAATCATTATGTCCTGCATACGCAAACTACAGTAGTTATGTTGAAGGGCAAAGTCAGATAATGCCCAAAAGCATTTTAATTTTTATAGCTTCTGAACTAATAGGGGCATGCTGTGACTCTGGGGCATATTGATAAGCTAAAATCCTTACTTGGATGAACCTCTATAATACTACCTCAAGTATGGTGCAAATATTGTAAGAAAATAAAGTATTTTCATTTTTAATACTGTCAGATGTCTTTGTAATGTTCAGAAAAGAGACAGAATTTCAGTACTGTTCTGGAATATTTTTGCAAAATTGTCTACCTTATCTACCATGCCTGGTTATGCAGATTGCAAAATTTTTAGATGGTGTATACCCTGACAAGCCCTCTCAGAGGATCAAGTATTTTGGTATGGAGATGAACTGTAAAATGTAGGTGGATAGTTTTCAGCCTGTTATGATTCGAGTATGTGGTGAATTAGCAGAGGAACATTACATAAGAAGTCTTTGCCAACTTCAGGAGGTGCTAATATTGCTGCCATGTTAACTACCAATATCAAATCATCCTACATATCATGGAAATTGCAGACTATCAGATGTGTGCAGTAGGAGGTTGACAGTGAAGTCCTGTACAATGCAAAATAGATATAAAAAAACCTCAATAAACAGCTGCTGACACACTATGGGAAAATTAATGGGTGAGGAAGAAAAGTGGTGAAATGTTTCAGTGTTAAGCTTAAAATTAAATTTTTGAGGAAAAAAACCTTTCTTTTTGTCTATATGTATTGTTTTTAGAACAGATCCGTAAAGAAAAAGAAAATCCTCTTCATATAGCACTGTGAATGTGTTAAGAAACAAATATTTTTTTTAACTATCCTTTTATGAAGTGTAATCATGCTTGTGCACCTGATTTTCTTTTCCAAAGTGGATGGCTGTCTTTTCCATGGAGTAATAGTAACAGAAATAGCTTCTGGTTTTTTTCATAGCTTCACTCCTTTGGAAATGGGTGTTACCTGTAAGACAAAGGAAAACCCTCTCTGCTTGTTCCACTGTACAAAACTGCTAATCCACCTATCCATGGCTTTATGTTGCACAAAAGCTTGAAAAACTTGAATGTAGACATTAGTTTTACCTGCATGAATGTATGTGGCTCTGAAGGCAGATTCAGTTTCTAGAGCTTGACTCTCAGCTTGTGTTGCCCAGACATGTGGGGCCAAAGGAGGAAGGAGCATCTATGAGTCCTGCACGTTTAACTAGAGCAGCATTTCTGAGCTCCACCATGGAAAGTTGAGAGCAGATGTTTGTCCTATGGCCTCATATTATATCAGCATCAGCATCCAAAAAAACAAAATTAAGAGGTGATTGGTTCTTTTTAAATGCTGTTGGAAATGTCTAAAGGGATGATGATGAAAAAAACCACAGCTAGAGCAGCAAGGCATGTTTTGGTAATGCATTCTAGCACTACTTTTCAAGCAGGTAAGCATATTAATAACCTGCAAAGGGCAATATGTATGTTCCCTAATGCATTTGCACCAGCAGTGTGGAATTGCATATTGTGATTGGAACCAAAATTCTTCTTTGCTTATGAAGCTTAATATTGATGATATCAGTGTAAAATTGCATGGAAAACTGAGAAAGAGCTGCGTAATTTGTTTACTTCTAAGTCTTTTGCTTGTCTTAATTCTCTGCCACTTTTGAAATACAAAGCGAAGTTAGTGTGTGCCTCCATTCATGTGCATTCATTTCACACCTTGATTTTTTTTCTAGCCACAGACATATAACATTGTACTTTGCTGAAACAAAAACTAGGGCTTAAAGGAATTCTTTGCCACTGTTGTGTAGTTAGTTTTGTTAGTTTACTTTGATGACTTCATGAAGAATGGAGGAAAGAAATAAAGCAGTAGTGGATATGGAAGGAAATCATGAACCAAGGAATAAACCTGGATTCTCTCGTTGTTTTGTCCCAGTTGCTTCCCTGATTCTCTTGCTTCATTTTTTGCTACTCCTTTCAGTCCAGTTAGACAAGCTAGGCCACAGATATATTTGCTTAAGTAAAAGTAATGTTATTCAAATAACAATGTGTTAGATTGGTGTGTGCAGTTGCTATAATAATTTCCTGGTTTTTATTTTTTGTTCCCACTATACATGTAATATTAAAGAAGATGAGAATATATTAGTTTGTAATAGAAATAGCAGTGCAGGGCAGTCAAACATATAATTAATTGAATATTTTTCTTTTTGCTTTTACTTATTTTCATGCATGATTCTGATAGTCTGGGTCCTGTGTATGATAAAACTTCATTTTAAAAGTACTAACTAATCGTGTTTACTTTGTTTGCCTTAAGTTGTAAGGCTCAGTTCAGATCCCTAAACACAAGCAACTAGTGAATATCTTTGGAAATTCCTTGTAGTGTCCCTCCTGGTCTCTCTGCCAGTCCAGAAGGGCAGAGGGTCTCCCACAGAGTCCGTCTTACCTGAAATCCTTGTACAGGTCAGTCAGATATGCTAGAACATTTCAGGTAGCAGTAGGCGCCTATGTTTAGGCAACTAAACTGTGCCCAAAAGCACTTTATTGGGTCATGCTTAATAAATTGTGTGGATTAATTTGTTGTTCATGCATTTATATTTTCAGATTTTGCTATTTTCTTGTGTGGGTGAAATCTTTATAGATTAGTGCAGTAGCATCTTCATCCTCATATTGCTTCTGCAGAAGGCAAATGTTTGTATTCTATTATTCTAAAATGCAGAAGTATCACATAGCAATTAGAACTGTGAGGATAATTGCCTCTTATGGGTACATTATGCCTCAGTTGTTTACTGCTAAGTGGAATGTGAAAAGTTGATATCAAAGTAGGCAAGAATGAAGGTGGAAGCTTGACAGAAGGGAACTTATTCCTTGCTTGTAGGTTCTGAGTGAGGAGCTCCTTTTATGTATGAGGAGTGTGAGTCTACAGTTAGGCAAGTCTGTAGATCTTGTCAAAAAAAACCCACGTACTGTGGAAAATATGCACCATTCCCTGTGACTGTGCAGCATTTATGTTGTATCCCAGTAATGTATTGCTGTGAATCCAGAGAAAAATTGTCAATTACAGATATCTACTTGCATGCTCTGGTAGCCAGCCAGAGCCTTGAAGAAAAGGGCTTTGCTCATCTTCGTCCTTCACATTTCATTTCTAAAGGATGTTGTGCAGTTCATCTGCAAAACTCATTCTGATAAGCTCACTGACCTGCTGAAATTGTCTCCTTTCAATAAATTTACAATTACACATTATTTAGAGCATCCACTGCAGACTAAATCACAGTATGAAAGGGCATAAAATGTGTATGTAATAACAAGTACAATGCGTACAGTTATTTCTACACTGACCGCAATCATTGTTTTGAAAGAATGCCTTACACAACATTTGCAACACATACTAGACAAAATAATGTAGGGTTATTCACAAATCCTGCTATTTTCCTTATTTCATTCTTAACAGTAAAAAAAGAGTAAACATTTCTTAAAGCTTCTTCTGGAGCATCCTGAATTAAGATCTCGCTTTTTCCACGTTGCTCTCCAAAGCGACTTCTGGTGTTTAGAGTATGAATTTTTGCGAAATGCAAAAACATGCAGTTGAGCACTGAAAGACAAATTTTGTTTCTGAGTCCATGACTGGTGAAAAATAGGAGAAACACAGTTAGGTTTGTTCAGTGTTACACCCCGTGAAAAGGGAAAGGTAGGAATGTGGACTAAACACAGACTGTGGAGGACAGGATTTGGTGCTGAGGATTGTCCCTTCCAGGCCTGTACTATTGTCATAATCCCATGTGTTGTTCTGAGATCACAGCATATGCAAGAGCTCTGCATAAGTACTGTAGAGAATTTTTTGGAACAAATTGAATTAAAAAATCCAGTCTGCTACACTAGGGACTTTTTCTTCCAACACCAATAATATGTGAGAAATATTTTTTAACTGTATTCTGTATAATACTAAGTATTTTTAATGGACTATCCAGAAGGAAAACAAGATGATCAGAATCTCTCTGTACCTAAATCCATACTATCCTTTATCTTTATGTGAAAAGAAATGAGTTCCAGATAAGATACCGTTATCCAAGAGATTTGTCAGAGATATGTAGAGATACGACTTCAGAGTTTTAAAATACAGACTGTAGGAATTTCTCCTCCCTAGCATAGAGTACATGTTGTATACGTAACTAGCATTACCTGATTTTTCACTTGTTCTCTGCCATCCCTGTATCTGAATCCGTTCTGCTGTCTCTGATTTTATCTTCCATTTTACTGAGATTGTAAACAAGGGACAGATGATGTCATTTAATTTTGTATGTATTTAGCTCCTAGATCAATGGAATATTGAATAATTATATATTCTAGACCTACCGGTAATATAAGTGATTATTAATATTGGTCTTAGATTAGGCACTACTGCGAGAATATTGTCTGCTTTGCTGATCATTTAATGATGTTACTTTTTTTAATATATTTGAAGTGTCATGGTTTTGTTACTAGTCTGCTGTTGAAAACTTTATTCATATCATATCTAAAGCATCTGTTCCATTTCAAAAGATGATTTTTTTTTTCCTCCTGAAAGGTTTCTATCACTTGGGTTGCTTTATTGCTTTTTTAAAATTTTATTTCTGTTTATACACTAGTCCATTATCCTCTCTGGGAAACCAGTGTTGCATTTTAAACCAGTCAAGTGAGTCGACTGGATTTGGCAGTGTATGTGTGTGGAGGGCTTGAAAGGAATGATACAATTGATTCCTTGTATTTATCTCCACTATCCTCCTTCACTTTTGGTAGATGGCCATTCCAGAGATAAGTAGTGCGTCAAGAATTTAATAAAATTGAGAGCTAACTGTGAAGTGTATTAAAAGTCACTGTGGTGATTTTTAATACCCAATCTTGAATGAGAAATTATTACTGTCATTCTAATGCAATGTAAGTGGGGATGTACAACTTAAATAACAAAGTAAAGCAACATTTTTAAAGTAGGTAGTACTGAAAAAGTGTTGCTGGGTTTTTTTATTTCTTCATATTTGTCACACACCATTAAACGTCTTTTCCTCTAGGCTAAACTAGACATCTGCTACTTTGGCCTACTTATCAAAAGAAATGAAACTTTTATTGGCATGACATCATTACATTTAAGCTTCTTTAGAAATTGAAGAAAATACCAACTTGAGGAATCTAGGAGGCCATTTAGTATCTAGGTGAACTACCTCCTTTTAGCAGAGAGAAGTGCTAATTTGTAAATGATCACTCAAGTTCATGCACCTCTGTGTGTGTTCTGCTTGCACACACACATAAGCCCCCAGAAAGATTATATCCCAAATTTTGTTGTCAGAGTGGCCACCAACCTCGACTTGGGAAGAAGGGAGAATAACCAGTCAGCAAGAGCAAGGAGTTAATCATGTTGATGTGTAGACAGGTTTCAGAATTAAGGATTTATTGACATCAGAGTTGGACTTTTAAGTCTCCTGAAGCTATTGTTTTAAATTAGTGGCAGATTAAAGAAGACTGTGTAGTATACAGGCTATTGTCATCATTGTGATTGTTTTCAAAACTTCAAATGCAAGATGGTTTGGGTTTTTTTGAGTTTGTTTTTTTTTTAAAGCTAAAATTAAAACTTGTTTTCTGGAGCACAGTACTACAGGTAAAATTCTAAAGCTACAGCCACAAAATATACAAGAGATGGCTGCATTCCACCTGTCAGCCTGGAGCTCTTAGTTTTTTCTATTTATCACATACTGTAGTCTCAAGAGTCCATAACATTTTCTTTCTAATGCTAATATCAAGTATTTCTAATAGGCAAGGTACATTTTCCTTTTTCTAGATTTTTGGGAGCTCTAGATACTTAGTCCATACTGTTATGGGTTTGTGTGGCGCGGTTTTCTTTGGTGGCAGGGGAGGGGGGCTGCAGAGGCAGCCCCTTTAAGAAGCTGCTAGAAGTTCCGCAGCGCCAAAATGTCGGACCTGCCTCTGGGAGGGGAGTGATGGTGGTAACGT
>VYZV01004640.1:9068-28646 GCA_013401275.1 Pandion haliaetus | reverse complement strand
GAGGAATCTTCCCCCTGAGGAAAGGAGCAGCAGCAACGATGTGTGGCGAGCTGACTCAACCCCCATCCCCTGTTCCCCTGCGCCGCCGGGGGGAGGAGGTAGAAAGCACCGGGAATGGAGCTGAGCCGGGAAGGCGGGAGGGGTGGGGGGAAGGTGTTCTGATGTTTGGTTTTCCTTCCTAATATCCTTGGTTTTGATTTGATTTGTAGTCAATGAAATTGCTTTTGTTTCTTCCCCAAGTGGAGCCTGTCTTTTGCCCGTGACCATAAGTGGGGAGTGATCCCTCCCAGTCCTTGTCTCGACCTACGAGCCTGCCTTTGTATTTTCTCCTCATCCCAACGTGGCCAGGGAGGGGGTGGAGGGTGAGTGAGCGGCTTCGTGGTGCTTTTTTACCGACTGAGCTGAAACCACGACACATACATAGCACTGCATTTCAAAAGGTAAGCACGGGAGGGAACAATTAATGGCAAACATCTGCTTAGAAAGAAAGCAGCTATCTCTGTTTTATTTTTTAATTTCTCACGTTTTTTACGAGAGAACTTTCTTCAAGGAAACAATGTCAAATTGTTTCCTAGGGGCTCACCCAAAGCAAACCACACTAGTAACTGAGCGCTATGTTTCAAAAGAATGGCGCAATACTAATATTTGAATATTTCTTCATGAAAGCTGTGACAAATGAAAAAGCTCCAAACCCTAAAGAAATTGTGTAGTATTTTTTTCCATTTCTGTGTGTCACCATGGCTTGCTTTTCATAGGGGCCTAGAATGGAAAGACTCTTTACAGGCCTTCTGTTCCTTCCCTGTCCTGAAATACACTATATAGCATGTCACCTATATTTCTGTTGTTTGTGAAATCTTTTTGTCTAGCTTTCTGAAAGATCTCAAAGGAATTAAATTTTCTAATTTCTTCATTCCGCCTATTCCAGCAGTTCGTGCTGTTAGAAGTTTTCCTAATCACTAAGCTCAGTCTTTGTTACTGCAGTACAAACCTTTTATTTTTCAGCTGTAGACACAAAGAAAAGGTTATTCCCTTCCTAAATATGGCATTCTGGTTGAGTCCTAAGTAGTCCCAGCAGTGTTGTTTTTTTCACATGTGATATTACTAAATCATAGAATCAAAGAATCATCACAGGGTTTTGTCTGGGGAGGTCATCCAGTCCAGTCTCCATCTCCAAGCAGTCTTTAAAAGGCTGGGTCAGCTTGCTCAGAGCTTTTTCAGATATGTTTCGAATACTTCCAAAGATGGAAATTCCACAGCTTCTCCAGGCAGCCTGTTACAGTGCTTGACCACTGCAAAGAATTTTCTTCTTCATAGCAAGTTGGAATTTCCAATATGAAAGTTGTCTCTCATCCTTTTGTTTTGCACATCCAAGAGTCTAATGCTTTGTTATCTGCAATTCTGCATAGGCTGGAATACATGAATTAGAAATGTCTGTTTGACTGACCATGCCCAGTTCCTCAGCTTCTCCTCGTTATTTGATGCATTCCAGCCACTTTATTCACCCTCTCAGCCATTCCATTTTGTTGTCGAATCTCATGTACTGAGGAACCAAAACATGTGCACATACATAGAGCCTCACCAGTGCCTTGTACAGAGGAATAATCACTTTCCTTCACCTACATGCTGAGGGCTTGCTAATGCCATCCAGTATGTAGTTGGCAAGGGCACATTTCCTGTCTCACGTTTGACCTGCCATCCAGCAGGATCTCTAGGTTTGAAGAGCTGCTACCCAGCCCATTGGTCCCCAGCCAGTCCTGAGACATGGGATTGTACTTTGCATCTCTCTCTGTTGAACTTAATGAGGTTGGGCAATTCCTCCAGCTTCAGCTGGTTAACATCCCTCTGATTGGTAGTCATGCCTTCCCACGTAGCAAGTGCTGCCCAAATTTTGTCATCTCTAAGCCTGAGGGTACACTCCATCCCTTTCTTCAGATCTTCAGTGAATATACTGAACAATGTCAACTCCAGTATCATCCCTCAAGGAGTACCACTTCTAAGCAGCCATGAGTTAAACTTTAAACTGTTGGAACAATACACTTTGACCCTAACAGTGCAAACTTCATCCTAACTCCAAGACCATTTTCTACAGAAACACAGCTAAAGCAGTTGATCCCTGTCTAAAGTTTGTGCCATTCGTTGTTGCTGCCTCATTGTGGCATCTTGCAGTTTTAACTTAGGAATAGTGTCCTGGTGGGTGGTGGTGGGGTAGGGTTATTTCTGGGGTTTTTCAGATTTGGTGGCCAAGGTCTTCTCAACTTTGCTGTTACACATACCATTAGTGAGAATTTTGAATAGCACCAGATCTTAGACAGATCCCTGTGGGCTATATTTCACTTTTGCAGGGTACCAGATCACTAAAATTTCAGTGCAGTTTTCCAGTGGGTTATTTCTTTGAGTCCACAATGTAGTATCTTCATTTAGGCTTGTCCTCCTTAGCTTCTTTTGGAAAGTTATCTAAAACAGTATCAAAAGCTTCAGTAGAGTCAAGACATAGGTATCTACTAGTTTGTTTCCAAACTCAGGGCCTGTTGCCTTGTCAGAGAAAGAAAACATTTGTAATTTTCTACGTGTTGTGTCCTTAGTAAGTCTATGTTGTCTTCTACTAATTTGCCAGGGGTGAGGAGGAGGTCTGTGTCTTGCATGTAGTCTGGTTAGTTGATCTACAGGGCTGTAATTCTTCATGTATCTTCCTTCACGTTTTTTAGAAATAGGCTTTTTAAAAAAAAAACAGCGTTATTTTTACCTTTTTGAGATCTTACACACAATTTTCCGTGAATAAATCCAAATATATTGAAGATACCACCAATTTTCAAGTAAAAAGTGAGCAACAGGCCTAGAGGTTTGAAAATATCTAGTTTATGAGTATCCTTCAGCATGCCTCTCCCTACTGTAGGCTAAGATCTTTACCCCTTGAATTTGTATTTTTAATAACCAGTGGTCATAGTTGATTTTTTTAATGGAGACTGATATAAAAAGGGCATTACATATTTCAGTTGCCTTGATGTCCATACTGAATGCTTTTCCTTTTTGTTAATAGCAAACCAGTTTTCTCTTTGGTATTCTCTTTACCATAGTTCCTGTTCTAGTTGCACCGTTCTGCTGCACCCTACTGATTCTGTGTTTGTGGCCAGGCATCTGTACTTAGTGATTTGACCAACTTTGTCATAGGCTTCGTTATTGTGTGTCAGGTTTGAAAGTGCAGAGAATTTTCCACTTGAGTTTCTCATGTTTTCTGATGGACAAAATTAAGATTCAGGCAACAACTTGCATAACTCCTTAACCATCATCATCTTTGCTCCAAAGAAGATGAAGTCTCCTTTTCAAGATTTAGAGGCCTATGAGAATTTCATAGGTTATAAAAGAAAATGCAAAAAATTCTCCAGTCTCTGTATAGAAAAGCTTGTAGCAGATTTGGACCTCGTTGCTTAGGTATCTGTATTACTCTGTGGACTCGTGGGACTTGTTTAATACGTACGGTCCAAGTACAGTTTTTCTGCAAGTCCCCCCACTGCATCCTTTTTTCTCACCCCTTCTGTGCTAGAGTATTGATTCTCTGCATTATTCAAAAGAAAAATGTCAGTCTGACCAACCATAAGCTACTTTATCAGCACAGAAGAATTGAACAGAGCATAATGTTTTTACAGGTTGCAAAATTTGTGTTATGCACTGTAAATTGAAGGAGTGATGACCTGCCTCTCTGGTTTCAGGCACAACTCTGTCAGTCACAATGAACAGTGTGCATTTTTCTCTCACTGAAATGCATATCAACATTAGCAGTGTAAATGACTTGCATATAATTTGAAAAATGTATATATATTTGTTTCCTTAGGAACGTGTATAGTACTGTCCTGAATTTTATGCTGTTTGCTGTTTTAGCACATAAATCTTATCTATTATCTGTTGACTTCCAGAGAATTTTGAGTCTGTCCTTAGAAAAGTGCTCCAGGATATTGTAGAGCTAGACAAAAATGAATAGGCAAGATTTAGCATTTTTTTTCTTATATTTTATCTCTTTCACATTTATGAGTCATAATATGTGGTTAATGAATGAAAAGTGGGTTATTCTATTTACAATATGAAAAGTGCAGTGTGAATATATGGAATTTTCATTCCTAGCTGTAGCATTATCAGTGCAGCTGAAAACAACACAACTTTGTTAAAGTTAAATAAATTGCATAAATTTATTTTAGATTGATATTTTCAGTGTAGAAATGATAAGTGTTTTTTTCTTTTGAGTAAGTAAAATAACTTCTTTACTTAAGGAATAATTAAGAAGAAATAGAGGAATTTCATGTTATAGGGAGGAGACAGAGAAAGAGGTTTCTGGGTTTACATTATCAGAAATGTATTCTTGTAAGTAAATGGAACCCTTCTAATGTTGGCATATATGAGGCATTGAGACTTCAGATTCTACTGGAATATATGTTTCACAAAAATAACCTCAGAAGTCTTTATAAATTTCCACTTATAATTCCACTTGTCCATGTTTGCAACTGACAGGGTTCACACAACTAATTTTTACATTCACGTGCATTTCTTTGTTCAACTATAATTAGCAAAAACAGAGGTTTGTGTGAAAAAGAAGTAAAACTTCTGATCCTTAGTTTAGTCACTTAAAAGCATTTTGAGTCAATTAAATCAGAACACTGTGATTTCTAGAAATACATTTTACTTTTTGCTCCCTCTGAAAATGCCCCATTTGTTCTTCAGACATACAATGGGCTGATGGTGATGATCTGTAACTGAAGGAGCAAAAAATGATTTTTTTAAGAGTAGTGAGAAAACAAGAGTACCCTTGATCTCCCAGAGGTCTTGTTCATCTCCGAGGTGCACTGTGTGGTGGAGAGTGTCATCATGTGTGTCCGAGACTCACAAGAGCTTTTATTCCTAGTCTGCTTTGGTAAAGCACTCTGCATTTTAAGATGCTAATTCTGACCCTGCTCTTCAGTGATCATAAGGTTACAGGTCCAAGTTTTCAACTTGCACATATAAAATGAGGCACCTGCTGAAATGGTAAAGCATAATGATTGTTGCAATACCTTTTACAAGAGGGTGTTGTGAAATTTTTCTACAGTAGCTAACTAGCATCATGGCCCTGAAGAATACAAGGAAAAGGAGCTGGGGGCAGAATATGAAAATGGAGGCAAAAAAGACTCAGAGGAGAGAGAACATTGATCCACACAAAGAACAGTCAAGGGCCAAGGGTGAGGAATCGAGATGAAGAAAATAATTAGTACAAGCTTAGTGAATGAGGAGGGAATTAGGAGGATCTTGATTGTGGAAATATATAGGGAAAATTAATGTCTCCATGTGATTAGGAGTTTAAATATAATAAAACAATGCATGGCAAACTGAAAACGGCATATATCACGGTAAAGTGACAAATGGCAGAAGGTGGTTCTGCTATTCCAGGTGGAATATTGGAAATGTGGAGAGCAGAGAGGACTTCATTTATCCAGGATAACTCGGGCATGGAGGCTTTCAGAAACCCAGGGACTGAGGTCAAGTTGGGTTTTGGTAATACCACAGGGACAGAGAGAACTGGCCTTGGTAACAGGCTGATGAATGTACAGCAACTTAGAGGGGGTTGACATGGAGAAGTGTATTGGGTTTGTGTGGCAAGGGTTAGGTAGCAGGGGGGCTACAGGGCTGGCTTCTGTGTGAAGCTGCTAGAAGCTTCTGCCATGTCCAATAGAGCTAAAGCCAGCTGGTTCCAAGATGGACCCACCGCTGGCCAAGGGTGAGCCCATCAGTGATGGTGGTAGTGCCTCTGGGATAACAGATTTAAGAAGGGAAAAAAAGCTGTGCAATTGCGGCCGGAGAGAGGAGTGAGAACATGTGAGAGAAACAACCCTGCAGACCCCAAGGTCAGTGAAGAAGGAGGAGGAGGAGGTGCTCCAGGCACCAGGGCAGAGATTCCCCTGCAGCCCAAGGGGAAGACCGTGGTGAGGCAGGCTGTCCCCCTGCAGCCCATGGAGGTCCACAGTGGAGCAGATATCCACCTGCAGCCCGTGGAGGACCCCACACTGGGGTAGGTGGATGCCCAAAGGAGGCTGTGACCCAGTGGGAATCCTGTGCTGGAGCAGGCTCCTGGCAAGACCTGTGGCCCACTGGAGAGAGAAGCCCACGCTGGAGCAGGTTTTCTGACAGGACTTCTGACTCCATGGGAAAGCCCGCGCTGGAGCAGTCTGTGCCTGAAGGACTGCAGCCCATGGAAGGGAGCCACACTGGAGCAGTTATGAAGAACTGCAGCCTGTAGGAAGGACTCGTGTTGGAGAAGTTCATGGAGGACTATCTCCTGTGGGAGGGACTCCACACTGGAGCAGGGGAAGAGTAAGGAGTCCTCCCCCTGGGGAGGAAGGAGTGGTGGAGACAATGTGTGAGGAACTGACCCCAACCTCCATTCCCTATCCCCCTGTGTCACTGGAGGGGAAGAGGTAGAGAAAATCAGGAGTGGAGTTGAGTGTGGGAAGAAGGGAGCGGTGGGGGGAAGGTATTTTAAGGTTTGGTTTTACTTCTTATTATCCTATTCTGATTTGTTTAGTAATAAATTAAACTGATTTCCCCAAGTCAAGACTGTTATGTCTGTGATGGTAATTGCTGAGTGATCTCTCCCTGTCCTTATCTCGACCCATGAGCCTTTCGTTAGATTTTCTCTCCCCTGTCCTGCTGAGGAGGGCAGTGATAGAGCGGCTTTGGTGGGCACCTGGCGTCCAGTCAGGGTCAACCCACCACAGGGACCTTTGACCTCTTTCTTGCTCTGCAACTACAAGAGTTAAGCTCTTTCCTTGTAGACTCCTGCCCATATTATTACTTAGCTATAAGGTCTGTGGCTTGTAATTCTGAGTTTCTGCTGTCTGACCCCAAACAGGTACTAGTTCATTTTATTTCTCTCCAATTATATAGAAGGAATTATTTAATCATTGTTTTTTGTTAAACTTTAATAAATACATGAGAGACTAGCTAACATTTTGCTTGACACATGTTAATGACTCCTTTACATCTTCATCTGCTTGAAGATAACTGATGAAACCTACTGGAAATTAAGGCTATAAATTTACAGTCAGGGACTTCAGTCTGATCAATATTTTGCTGGTAATGATAAGTTTATTATTATGAAATACATTGGCTATAAGGTGAAGAATCAATGTCTGGAAATGAAAAACAGGTGTCAGGTTTGACAGGGACATTACTGTCATGATGTCTGGAGGCCAGTGGATTGTGTCAGCAAGTATAGCAGTAATTCTGTCAAATACAGTATGTGAGAAACTAATGAAAAAGTTAGAAACGATGGTTCTTGCTTGTGAGCTTGAGCGCTTCAGTAATATGTTCGCCTATTCTTGTTTTTATCTCACACCACTTCTCCCTCTCTTTTCTTTCAAGCTGCAATTCGTAATACAAAATATACGCTGTCTACCTCAATCTGTCTCATCTGTATTACGTTCTGAGAGCTGATTTTGTTTAATTATGGCACGAGGAAAGCAGTGCAGTGTGCTTCAGCGTTCCTAACAATTCCTTCTCAGAAGAGAACCAGAGCAGACTCTAAAACTCTAAGCAGATACAGGATTAAAAAAACATTGAGGGACAGAGAGAGAGAACAGAGAGATGATAAATGTAAACACATTTCTCATCACATCCACAAGCACTAAAAGAAAAATAAAGGTTCATCTAAAAATGTGATTTATAATCAAAGATAAAAATGAGTGCTGTATTAAATTAAGAAATAGGAAGGTTTTTTCCAGTGTATCAGAAAGCTCTGATTCTGCAGTCTGTTTTCCTGTACTAGTTCAATTTTAGCTATCTACCAGGAGGCATTTTAACAGAAAGGAAGAGGCTGAATAGAACATGTCTTTCCTATTAGTTATACTTTCTAAGCTTAGGAAACACTTTAGATAATGTGCTGAAAGCACACTGGCCAATGAAAAATACTGTTTATGGTTACGCTAATATAGAAATGATGGCATCCGTTTGGAAAAGGGTCTTTCCAAGTTTTGCAGCTTTAGTAGTGTGGAGAGTTCAGGTAACACCACCTGACTAATAATCACCAGGTAACAGTGATCATTTTAGATCAACTGCTCATGTTGCACTGGGCGTTGTTCATCTTTGGGGCTATCTTTCCATCACTTGACAAGTCTCACTTCCTCTCTCCCTTTGTGATAACAGGAGGTACCCGAGCCACTCCCCCAGAATCACCAAATGCATCAGCAGCTGCTACAACTCTCATCTACAAATTGTGGGAAATATCAACAGTGTGATACCATTCAGTTTCTTTATGAACAGTTAGAAGATGTCAGTCACACTGTTTCTTTATGAACAGTTAGAAGATGTCAGTCACATGCTCCCAGCTTACAGTTGACATGTCTGTACACTTAACAGTGCGTTGCAGCAGACATACTTGACCTTCAATTCTAATTATACCTTTAGAGTGACTAAACCACAAAGCCTGGATATTTTAGCACAATTCTTCTTGCAAAAGCAAAGCAAGACATGAAATATGTGCAGACCTGCTCTCTGCCTAAGTTTCCACGTCACCTGAGGAAAAGAACTGGCATGGAACCAGGAGCCTGTCTTCTAAATGAACCTGAAAGTATTGCCTGCTTTCCTCATCAAAACGGCTAATAAATGAAGAGCTTTTGCTAAAGATGCTGTGGCTTTGGTACAGCCCTCCAATTAGGAACCCAGTTCACCTTATTCCATAATAGTATCGTAGGCATCTGAAGACAAAGCCATGAGGCTTTTAGGCAATTCTCACCTTTTATGTCTAGCTTTCATTAGCTAGTCAGTGAACTGCTGAGGGAAACTTTACAATGAACTGAAAGGAGGGAATATATTCATATTTCCATGCTTTCTAGAAAGAGCAATCAGTGTATTTCAGAAATGGTATTTTCCTGATATATCTGTATGCCTGCAAAGCAAAGGAAAGATTGTACATAGGGAATGAATACTGTGTTCAGTTATTGTGGCTTTATGGCATTAGCTTCAAGTGGTGATAATGTCCTTTTGATACACTGATTAGGGTCTCAAACTCGCTGAAGAACCTTGACATTCCTCAGGAAATCCCAGGCTTCAACATTCTTTGTTCATTGCTGTTTTATTTTCCAGTAGGATGATCTCTAAATGTAATGTTTTGTCTTTTATCACGTGGCAGCCATATGATTCACGTAGATTAAATCTTTTGCCCAGTGTATGAATGTGGATCTGATATTTCATCTCAGGGTAGGTATTAAAAGCTGAAGAAACGAGCTCCTCTTTGCTAAAGGAAGTTGCCAGCCTTCTGCCTTGCAGGAAAATGACTAAGCAAAACTGGCTTGTTCACAGAAATGTAATTGCTCAAGCAGAATGTCATGACAGATTGCAAGACTAAATTTGTCATCAGTCTAGTAGGACAGCCGCATTGCTTTACAGTCACAACAGTCTAATCGTCATACGGACTTTTGAGGTGTGTGCTGCACCCATTCCAAACCCTAAGGTTACAGTGGTTTCCTGAAGAACTTATCAAAACTTTACATGGGAGCATATACGAGACACTAGTACCAAACTTGCTATGAATCCATTTGCTAGGGGTCACAAACTTGCAAGGCTATGTTGCCAAACAAGCAAAGACAGCAAAGATTGTGAGGGCTGGAGAGAATGTTTTTCCAGGCAGGGATGTCTCCAGTCTGAGTTTACAGACTAAATCAATTGCCAACATGGTTTCTTAAATAAAGGGAAGGTAGATTCATGGAGGCTTCTCACTATTCCTAGAGATAGGCACTCTAGTAAATGCTTTCATTTCATAGGGAACACCTTCATAACCTTCATAACATAATAAAATAAACCACTGATGCATAGTAGCATAGACAAGTTGTATTACTCCTGAAGACATTAAAATGAATGGATAAAAACAGCTGTATGCTCAAGTCCTTGGTTTCCACATATTAAATGCTCATGCGTTATTTTGAATGAAAGCATTTCTCAGATACAATGCAGACTATCTGTTCTGTATCACAATGTATACCTAGCTAAGTTTTAAGGCATAAATACTTCTTGGTGTACTTTTAGGAATTTAAAAAACATCCAAAATCTACAACAAACATCATAGAAACTTTTCAACTTGTGAGAGCCAGGTAATCATCAAATATTTAATGAAAGTGGATGCTGACTGTGTTTTATCATGCTAGAAATTGGTATGAAAGATTAAAGAACCATCATGTAGAGTAAAGGAAAGCCATTAAGTGAAAATATGTGCTTAACAAAAAAGAGAAATGAATTGAAAAATATTTCAAATGTACTCTTTTTTTGATGATTCAAGGACCTCGGGTCTGCTGTATTACTGTAGATACAGGGGCCTCTAGTCCTTTGTCTTCTTAATTTACACCTAGTAAGTGAACAGTTTGCAAGCAGTTTGCAGATACCCTAGGCAATATGCTTGGCTTAGCTTTGTAACATTGTAATTTGTCTTTTGTCCAAAGGATAGACTTTTTTTTTTTTGCATTCACGTGGCCGAATTCTGCCCCTGGATGTGTACATTAGGTATCAGGTTGCCTGAACCAAAATGACAGAGCGTGTTTTACTATAGGCAATGTTTTACCATAATAGAAGATTGAGATGTTAGCCTGTGGTCACAGGGTGAGCCATTTGCCATCTGATGAAGTTGTTTTTATTTTGGATGCAAGTGAAACAAACACATTTTAGAAAGCAGAGTCAGTTGCAAAAGGAAAGGAAACCTTAAGAATTACCAGCTTTATTTTGCCATATGCCTCAGGCCATAAATGTTTGATTTATATGGAAGACTTCTGCTCTTCTTCAACCTCAGATGTTATATTATAAAAGTTAAGTTTTCTATTTCCACAGCATTACTGAAAAAATACTTTATTTTTTACAGAAACAAACTCAAAGTGAAAAGCAGTGACTATTCACAGCATAATAAGTTTATGGATTGTGCTATCCATATACTTCTCCGATTGGAATAATTGCTAAGTAAAGTTGATAATTAAAGATTTTTTTTTTCTTTTTCTTCTCCTTTTTAATGGTTTTCTGTAAAGAAAATGTTTCTTTTTTCCTCCTCTGGAATCTGGCCAGCAGCTTCCATTCCTTAAAATCCAGTCTTGTCTTTGCTACTGTTCAAGATAAAAATTAATCTACTGACATTGCCTTCCTTAAATTTTGGATATGTAGATGTATTTTAAATTGAAACAGCAATCATTAGTGTTGCCATATGGACCGCCAGACTTAAATGCATATGAAAATATATTTACACGGAAGTGAGATATCTGCAGATGACTGCTAACTTTCTCTTCTGGTAAGACAAACAGCTATACCTACCTCTAAATGTGATACTAAAGGCACATACAAGATAACCACAAGAGCACTGAGATTAATACCAGCATTGTTTGTGCATTTCTGTAGCTTTATTGAGAAACAATAAAATTCTTTGATTTTTGTAACTAAGTAAAGGACCTCAGGATTTTCAGTGATGTCTGTGATACTGGCTGGCATTTTTCTGACTTTTCATTATGTTTTTGTAATGGCATTTTTTTATGTACAGTGGTCTTTATAATTATTGCTGGGTGTTGCACAGGGAGCTCTATTTTAGTCAGTGTTTTTGGTAGATTGCCTTCAGAATGTTTCAGATGCTCTTCTTCATTCTTCATGGAAATGGAGAAAGCTCAAACCAGCTATTAGGAATTTTCTTCCAGGACGTTCCAGACAGTGCCTTAGGCAAGAATGAAGTATTTTCATGTATATGTAGGACAGCCTTCATGCACCTATTTCTTTTGTCTCTGCAGTAGTGCTATATTCATTTTGTTGTCCATATGTTTCCCTCTTGACTTAAGGGATAGCTCTACATTAAGATCAGGATAATTATTTCTAATTTTAAAATTTGACACGAGTTGCAAATTCTGCTGAAGCAAATGGGTTTATTTATTGTAGTTTTAAATAGCTTTTCAGTTGTACTGAGAGTAAAATTGTTTCAAAAACATACAGTCATGTAGGTAATCCTATGGTCTGCGGAGCATACTGTAAAGAATAATGTGTCTACAGTTATAAACATTAGGCTTTACTTATATCAAGAGATTTTAGCAACATCATAAACAACAGGATTGAATCTTGAATAATTTGTTCATGTCATTGGAAACCATAGATGGAATTATTGCCTTATGTTATGTGAATTCATGGGGAGTACTTTTATATATGGATCATGATTAATGCCTATGAAGCTGCGAGAAGCCTCCTAGGGTTTGTTCTGCCATTTGCAATTACCTTCTTCTATGTGTTTTTAAACTTGTTACTGCAAATTTATCTAGAGAAAATTTGGATAGGTGATTTGGCATAACCTTGTAAAAATAGATGCCATAACCATGGTTTAGACTTACCGCTGCTAAAAGGCAGAAACTCCTTAATAACAGGTTCAGCTTTTTAAGCTTTTTGTTTGTCTTTTTAAAGCCCTCTTACAAATATGTAATGTGGCATTGCACAGCACACATAAACACTACCTGTTCTGGTCTTTCACCTATTGCACTGACACATAGTGCTTCCCTCTGGTGACAGGTGACATTCTGAGCCAAAGCCTAATTTAAATAAACAGCCTTTGTCTTTATTCCGCTGTTTTTTCTTATGCCCTGAATCTGTTAAATTAAACTATCAACTAGGACTGAGAATAGGCTTTGTGATGGGACATTTGACACTTCTGCTTCTTATCAGACAGTCTGGTTAACCTGAAGTTTTCACTAAGCATCTCTGCATGGCCATAGGAATAAGCAAAGGTTTCCAGCATCCTTGAGCTCCCTCATTATCTGATTACATGTCTGTCTGTGGTGGGTCCCCTGCGCTTCCTGGAGGCAGCTGAGAATAACTGGAGCCTTTGTTCCGCTCTGCACTTCTTGCTGCGTTTTGCCAAGGGCAATGGAGAGAAATGAAGAAAACCAAAAGTGTGTTTTCCTGTTTGTGTGAGCCAGCAGCTTTTACTACACCTGTCACTCAGGAAACAAGACAGTAAGGATGAAAATTATTGGGATGCCTCCAAAGCATAAGACTTCATGTCAGTCATGATACTGGGCACAGGATAGTCCTGTGGTGACCATCTCTCCTGGGGCATTTGCATGTTTAAACACAGCCCTAAGCAGGAAGGATGAGAAGTTCCCTGAGTTAACCTTATATGCCCCAATCTCCTGGTGTTAATAACAATGCCATATTTTTACTTTTGGTGACAATTTTGTATTTGATGGGAAACGAGAGTGCATGAGACTTGTCTGTCTTACCTCTTTCACCTACAGTAGTATTTCATCCACATTCCTCTTCTATTAAGGCAAAACTTGCCTTTCCTAGCCTGCTTTCACTAATGGGCTTCAGGTATGGCTGGGAGCTTTTAAGGTGCCGTTGCTGTAGGCAGAGTCACTACAGGGATCCTGTGCACCATAGGACTCTGTGGTGAATTGCTGTGCTGCAGCATGCTGGAGAGGACAGAGGGTGCATATCTCCTGAACTTGCAAATCTTTCCTCAGTGTACTGAGCTACAGAAGATTTGCTATGACAGCCACACATATGGCAATGCAGTGGCTGAATTCACTTGTGAATTCAGAGAGAAAACAACTACTCTTGGGCTTGTAGGAGGATTTTTCTTCTCATTTTAGCTCATAATTTAAACCAGATTTTCTCCAGGGATAGTTGTGTGGCCATATTGAACAACTGTAACACATCCAAGAATGGTATCTTTTTTGTTATTGGCACAAGCCAGTGTTAGAAGAAGCCTCAGATCAGTGAAGTTAAATCAAGAATGCTTTTGTACCATGCTAAACTTTATTATATAAATTACCATGTAAGTGCTTCCATGCTGTTGCCTACTGAGTTTTTTCTTCTGTCATAAGCAAGGACTGCATCATGAGGGACCAGTGCCTCCAACACCTATTCACTTGTATTTTTAATGGTAGTATTAGATGCAGTGTTCAGTGAAAGGGCTGAAGTGACTTAAATACTTCTGAGCTGTCATGTGAGCACCTTCTGCTTTAACTCTTAAAAGGCCAGATTTTTTATGGTTTTGGTGTTTTGGGGTTTTTTTTCCAGTTGGGAACTGCTCCTATATTAGAATACTTGTAAATACACATTAAGGTAGTGAAATCTCCATATGAATAAGGAGTAGGAAAATCCTGGTCAAAATATTTTCTCAGAGGTCTAACAGTAATGTGCTTTAAGGCTTCTTGAAAGTTCTGTCCATGAAAACTCCCTGTTTAATTTAATTCTTAATTAAAATCATTATTCTGTAGCATATCTAACTACTTAGCAGGGGTAAAAAATGTCTGTGTCTTTAATAATTTTGCAGACTTACAGAAATGTAGTTATTAGAAGAAAGATGTTCTTTCTTGGATACTTCCTTGTTATATATCTTGAGTAGTCTTTTGCAATTTTTAAAAAGAATATTTTTTTAATTACCGTGGTTACATGCTGCTAGTGCTGACACAATTTAAAATGATTGCTTTCTGCTCCAATACTTAATACACTGTGAATTAATCAAAAATTAAACAAAAAAATTTGTACAGTGCAAAATTTCTTGTCTATTTTAGTCTGGTATTTACTGAGGTCTTGATACTGTATTCTTCATTCAGGGAATGCTCACTTGTACCTGGATCTGACCTAAATATTCAAAATACAAACCCGTCTGTGGTGGGTTGTCATTGTCTGGCTCTGGCTGCCAGATGCCTACCCAGTTGCTCTCTCACTCCCCCTCCTCAACAGGTCAGGGGGCCAAAATAAGATGGAAAAGCTCATGGGTCAAGGTAGAGAGAGGGAGATCATTTACCAGTCAGGGTCACAGGCAAAACAGACTCAACTTGGGGAAAATTAATTTAATTTGTTGCCAGTTGAAATAGATTTGGGTAGTGTGAAAGACAAATTGAAACAACAAAATTTCCCCTCCTCACAGCCGTGTGGTGAGTTGGTTGGAGCCGGCTGGAACCAGCTGTGTCTGGCACAGGCAGCCCCAGCTTCTCCTCACAGAGGCCGCTCCTGTAGCCCCACTGCCAGTGCCTGGGGAGCTGCACCCAATGCAGCATCCTAACTCACCCGTTTGTCTTGAATTGAGGGCTTGCCTTCACTGGCATCAGTTGGTCGACTTTTCTGAAGTCATTTATTGGTGAAGCAGACTACCGCATACATTTAGCCTCAATGCAATTGTATGAATTGGTGAGTGTCCTTAGCAGTGGAATAGCTAGAGACACCCTGACTTTCATGTTGCTTTTCTTTCAACTTTCAGAGCATACTGAAAAAGTAATAACACCTTCTTCCAACGTAATACCTTTGAGCCATAAATATCGAAGCACTTTACAAACAGAGGATTTAGTTATTCAAATCTGAGGTGTTGAGCGGGATTTTTATGATCTTCCAGTGACAAGTGCCTAAGCCAGAAATTGAGCTGAGGTTTCAAATTCCCCAGTACAGGGATCTTTCCACTAACTCCTATCACCTCTGTCAATAATACTGATCTACACAGACTTTAGCTGATGGGTTGGATGGGGCAAGCGAGCAAATGAGCTTTTGTTGACTTCAAGCCTCTGTCATACTGCCTTTCTGTCATTTTTTTTTCTGATTTGTCTCTACGGTTGACCTTTGAGATCCGGTCAGAAAGACCTCTCAGGAGTGTTTGCACCATCTAGTCCAACAAGAGCAATTAATGTTTATAATGTCTTGTTAATGGCTATGTTCTGTTTTTTCAGATTAACTATTGGAAACGGAGTTCTGAATATCACAGTCTTATTTACAAGTCAATGAAATTATATGTTGCTACAACTATAACATAGTTTAAAATGCAGTTGTGCTACTGGCAGGCTTACATAAGCACAAAGCAGATGCTCAGCTGTCGAGAAACTTCTAGCTTTAGTTATACATTATAGAATATTTCTAGATTTTGTGTGCATATATGTCTAAATCCAGCAAACCATTTTTATGTGCATGTAGATCACTGACAAAAAAATAAGCATCATCATAATTCAAGATTATATCAGGTGACCCCCTAAACCATTCTGCAAATGCAAAAGCAGCAGCTCTTCTACTGTTGCCTTCTCATTTGGTTCAATTCTGACTTACAAGTAATAGCTTACATTTCCTGTCACACAAATGCAAATTTTGATAACTTAACATGTGTGGTTTATCTCTTTCTGAATATTTCCTATTTTCTAAAATTAAACTATTTTTAAAAATTATCTTCATTTTTAAATAAGGACAGCTCTGTGGATATTCTATGACTGAAAGCTCTGGGACCTGCTGATTTTGAGCTGTTGGAGGCTCTTGTTGCTTTTTATGCCTTTGGGTTTTGGGGTTTTTTTTCCTTCCTTTTTACTCTCGTCACAGTTTTGTTAGGAAAAGCACCCTTAAAAATGAAAACCTGAGCACTCCACAAACTCTATGTAACTTATTATCCTGAATTTTTCACTTTTGTAATTGCGATAGAGATAGAGGAAAGCCTGCGATGAGAAGCTTCTGTGCTTGGAAAACTGCATGATTTATAACAGCTCTCAGCAATTTTAAAATTCAAATTAGAGTAACATATAGTAACTGTATAGCACTTGCTTTTTTATTACTTTGTGTATGACCTTTTTCAGAGTAGCAATTATTTTCCATTAGTTCAGTTCAATTGGAAAAAACAATGCTTAATGGACTTTGAATCCTGGGTCAGTGGTGATAGAATTAGACAGTTCTCAGATTTATGTAATTGCCGTCATATGCAGTTCTGTAATTTGTCACACCAGCTTATTTCTGGTAGACTTCTACCAGCCATCTCTTCGCTGTTTTTCTTGAGCTGTGTGGTAAAACTGTGATCCAGGGCTCCTGTGTGACCCATGGAGCTGGCTTATGTCTCAACTGTAAAGTAACTGCCTGTCTTTGACCAGTAATCTAGTCCTGGCCCCTCTCCTTCACTCAGGATCACAGGTACTTTAGCAACCTCCCATCACCTCCAGTTTCCTGAATATTTGATGGCTGCTTTGCGTCCTTCCATATCAGTTGTGGTTCTGGCATAAGTACACATACTTTTTAATCCATTTGACAGGACCAAATTTAGAAGAGGGGAAGGAAGCAAAAGGACATAACCAAATGCAAAGTGACCTGTAGCAATTAAAGCAGGGGATGCTGCAGGCAGCATAGGGAAATGTAGTCCTGATAAATGATTAATCTTTATGACTAGAGAAGGGAAATGAACAACAAAGGCTCAAGAGCATGTGTGGAAATAAAGCATGACTTAAGGAAATAAACAACACAGGCTTAACTAACCTGTGATACATCACATAAAAGCATGTTTATTTTCATATTTTCATAAAGAATTCTGTTCCTGTATTCCTTTGTCCACTCTTTTTGTCAATAGTTTCATATATTTCTGTATCTGAGGCAGACATCAAAGTCCCAGGTATATGCACTTTTTTGTGGGAATCTTAGGACTGTTAAATCTTACGAGGAAAAAGAGAATTAACTTTAAAGCAGTTTGCCATCCACTACACCCCTTTTTACCAGCTCATCTCCTTCCTGCTCCACTGGAAGTTTCTTTCCTCATTACAAATGTGTCAGAAGCAAGGATGGGTTGGTCTCTTATGTATTTCATAGCACAGTGTAACAGTATAAATTCCCTTCATCAGCAAACATATTTTCTTATGTTTGCTTTTTACAGGAATGTTGTAGCAGAGAATGCTGGTGGCAAATAACTTCTTCAGCTGTCACAGGAAAATTCAAAGAAATCTGGCAGAGAGGGAGCAATCTGGGGGAGTTCCTCAAGAAATTTTCTAGATATTGTGATATAGCAGGAAAAAAAAAGGCTGAATATATTCAACCAACAAAGTTTTCAAGTACTTTAATGTATAAAGACATTATGTATAAAGACATTATGTATAGTTATTGAATGGGACAGATAATCAGCAAGAAATTCCTTTCATCCGAGGTGGCCCAATACACAGAAAAACAAAAATCACTTTACCTATATAATTTATGTAAGTTCTTATATCATTCTAAATTAAAGCTTCCAAAACTTGGTGAGTTACCCAGCTAGCATAGGAGAAGTTTGTATTTTCCTTCTTTTAAGAAAGTCTGAGTAAAGTACTATTCTCATTTGTGCTAGCTTGAGAAAAGAATCAGAGTTCAGTGTCAGAACTGATATTGAGGCCCAATTTATTAGTTACTGACAGTGTACAAAGACATAGGTGGTGGTGTAGATTGGTGGGTGAGAAAGCACCTTCATTTACTCAGTAGGTAGTAACTCCTCAGGCTTGTGTGAAGCTCCTGGAAAGGTCCTGATGATGGGCCTAACCTGAGGAAAGTTAAAGGCCGTATCCAGACTGACTGGGAATTATATAGGAGGTTCTTTTGGGAAAAGGGTCTTGTCACAAATTAAACAGATGATCTGCTCAACTTTACAGTACTTACCTGTCATTTAATATTGTACTTACATGTTAATAGTTGTTAGCACGTAATAGTGTGGTAGGAAGACAGAATATTCTGTTCCCTTTTCACATGTATAGTAAGTTTTTCACATGTATACAAGTTCAAAGTTTCTTTTACCAGTTGTTACAGAGAATGTGATTCATTTTTCACGTTTATGCATTTGAGAGTTATTTGTCAAAACCGATCTCACTCTACATCATTTAGTTAATGTTGATTGCACGTGTCAGATTAGAAAGAATGGTAAATATTTTTTAGACGAGTAACATTGATTGCTGGCATTTTGTTTTACGTAGATTTATATAACCATGTTGTCCTGTCATCTAGGTTCAATAAAGGCCTGTTTTCAGTCCCCAATTTAGCTAACACCACTGTACATAACGGCTCTGAATTAATGTGATTTGTCAGTAGCAATAGGCCACAGTGATAACCAGAACACGCTGCTACATCTTATTCTGACTGATCTATGAAACCGCATTGCCCATTTGTTCTTTTGTGCAACATAATAAACAGTCTCTGGGCTTCTACTTCCATGGCAGGTATTGAGCAGCTGAAATCTTCACTAATTTACACAATGGTTTATCTTTTCTCCAGTTGACTTCAGGGGCAACTCAAGCAGCTGTACCATAAAACTTAATGAGTTCAAACATGCTAGTGTGTCACACAACAGAGCAAACAATGCATGCTTTGCCCCAAAGGTGATTGGGGCACTTATTATACAAAAATAGATGTACTGTATTAGTGTATAAAGAGAACATTTTGCCATACTACAATGTCATAGATGTATTCCAGCCATTTCCAGGAAAATAGGCTAGAAAAAAGATTTTTCCCTTACACCAGAACTTCTGAATGTTTACACTGTTCTCCTGGGTTCCCAGTTTTTGACCACTGAGTAGAATAGTGTATGTTACATTAATGCCATTTCCCCTGTTCATGGTGCATGGTCAAATTATGTCTGTTGTTCTCATGAATGTACTTAAATATGAGACAGCCACCTGCACTATTTCTTAGTATATCTGAAAGTTTCTGTATTGACCCTGTATTACCAGATGGCTTCATGTTCAGTGATGAAAATACTGTTGTGTGGTAACTGTGTAAAGGAGGTATGTCTGGTGGCCACAAGAGCAATTCCTCATACCTTCAGCTTCCTTTGTGTTACAAAGGCTGCTGCTGCTCAGATAC
>VYZV01004639.1:56239-82938 GCA_013401275.1 Pandion haliaetus | reverse complement strand
AAAAAAAAAAAAAAAAAGAAAAAAAACCCCTTGAAAACAAATTTTACCTCTTCCCTTTCCTGCTGAGTCCTTCTTTCAAGGTTTTTACTCAAACCAGTGACTTTCAGTGACTTTCTGGAAAGTAATAAATTTTATAGATATATTGGTTTTGGCTGGTATAGAGTTAAATTTCTTCATAATAGCTAGTATGGTGCTATGTTTTGGATTATTGATGAAAACAGTGTTGATAACCTACCAATGTTTTAATTATTGCTAAGCAGTGCTTACACAGNCATCAATGAAAGCTGGAATAAGAAGGAAAGGCTGGTTGTTTGGAGTTATGGCATTTGTCTTCCCAAGGAACTGTTATGCATGATGGAGCCCCGCTTTCCTGGAGATGGCTGAACACCTGCCTGCTGATGGGAAGTAGTGAATGAATTCCTTGTTTTGCTTTTCTTGCATGTGCAGCTTTGTTTACCTTATTAAACTGTCTTTATCTCAACCCATGAGATTTTTCACTTTTACCCTTCTAATTGTCTCCCCCATCCCACTGGGGTGAGTGAGCGAGCAGCTGTGTGGGGCTGAGCTGCCCACTGGGATTAAACCACAATCATAGAATACCTTCTGAATCCCTAGGAAAAGTCTTTCTTTCAGATTCCTGATGCCATAGTGATGCTACTCAACCCTGACATGCCCCCTGCCCCTGGTCCTACTATAGCACTAAGAGGTGCTGGCTCCACACCAAGACTGGAGGCTTTCCTAGCCAAGGAGACATAAATCTGTCAGGATAGAAGTAATGTCATTGTTGCCCACAAGACTTCTATAGCCTTCTTTTCTACTGCTCAGCTTATTACTTTATTGAACAAAGTTTTATATTAAACTGTATATAACATGTAGGAGTCCTACTAGTCACAGGTGCCTAGAACTGTCCATGGCCTGACAGGCAGGAGAAACTGTGAGTAACTTGTGCTAATCCTGACTGACACAAGAGTTAAGACATTTTCCCCTAGTTTCCCTAGCACACCTACCTCACCTGACAGAAGATAATTACTTACATGTCACACTGCCAGTCTCTACTTTCTTTCCCAAACTTATTTATTCAATGAAGCTGGAGAGAGGATATCCAACGAAAGGGCACACAAACCTATGTCTCCCACATACTAGTATTGTCCAAAAATCCTGCCTTCAGTGTTTCTTATTCCTGGCTCTTTGTAACTTTTTGCTTGGAGAATCTCAGAATCACAGAATGGCTGAGGTTGGAAGGGACATCTGGAGGTCACCTGGTCCAACTCCCTAATCAAGCAGGGTCATCTAGAGCAGGTTGTCCAGGACTGTGTCCAGATGCTTTTGAGTATCCCCAAGGATGAAAATGCCACAGACTCTATGGGCAATCTCTTTTAACCATACAGGTCTTCCACCCTGTTCTTAAACATGATATATGGGAAATACAAAATTGAGATTCTATGCTGAGTGTCATCATTTAAAAACTATGTGTGGTAGTGTGTACCATTTAGCAGTGCTCTAAAAGCTTTGTTTCTTAAGGACTTCATTTAGGATTTTTTTAATAAAATTAAGGGATCCTAAATCAAGATCCTCCAAAATATATAGGCACTTCAATGTTACTTTAGGGCTATATTATTTAGGTGCCATAATTCCCTATTTAGAGGCTTAATGCTACAGGAAATGACTCATGTGAGGAGTAGGGTAAAAGTAATCTTTGAAAATTGGAGTTATGACCCCTTTTTTAAGTACCTCTGAAAACATGACTCAGACAGCTTTACAGAATTGTCTGATTAGTATGTAGCCTACTTTCCTTGTATCAGTCACGTGGCTCCTGAAATGTAACCGAACAGCCTCAATTATGTAATTTTGTCCATGACCCTGTTATTTAGAGAGCATGTTTTGTAAGTGTTTGATTGTTAATAATGGGTAGAACTTGTTTTAATTTTCTCTGCACTACAGAGTCTCATACCTTGCTCTTCTCGTGCAACCTGGGACAAAAGTCATTCCTTCTGCATGTGACATTAGCAACTACCAGATAATTCCATATGCAGAACAAACACTGCATTACAGCCCTCTTCATCCCTAGAATGGCAAATAATTTAATGTCTAAACCATAACTGTTGCATCCTACAAACTATCACTTAAAATACTGACTTGTCCTATCTGTCACTTCTGGTAGTGTCTATCCCTTATTACAGACTGCAGAATTCTATTTGTATAATAGTTTATACTTTAAATAAGGTAAAACCAAAAAATATTGGTAATTACTACTGATCAGTTTGATCTAGACCATCCTTTTTGGTTTTACTTTTTTTTTTTATATGTGATCCTCCTTTTCAAGTCATTTGCTAAGTCAAGCATTTTCTATCCCTTTCTTTCTTCTTTTAATGAATAAAAATGGATAATAAATAAAAAAGTAAGTCTTTATGTCTGATTTTCCTTCAAATAAAACATGAAATATACTAAAATTACCTGTCAGTTCTCAAAATTTATCTCAAAGTCTCCAAACTTTCCAAGGTCAATGCAAGTTCAGCTAGTATCAGAAAACATCCAAAAGGTGAATTTAAATGATACTTACACTTGCCATTGTCCAGCCACAGAGATACAAGATGACAAATATCAAACGTATTCCTACAAAGTCTAAATTTACCAGCTGTACCTAATATTATCTCTAAATATTATAGACAACCTTACAATAAGTTTATTTGTGATGTCTTTGATTAATACAAACATTCATCCATAAGATTGAAAAGGAATATATTTTTTGAATAAATATAATGTCAGTTCTTGAAGACTACTTACAGAACTAATTTCCACTGAAATCTGTGGCTGCACCAGAAATCTTATAAAAGGCGTATAGTCTCTGGCATCAAAGGACTTTTTGTTTAAATATCAACAGATGTCAGTACATATTTCTGAGTTTGCTCCTTTGGGAGTTACACGATTACTCTTAAATCAGTTAAATATGGATTTGTTCCTCCTGAAAATCTTTTAAAAATGTTTTTCTGTGGAATGGATTAAATGCACACTTACAAAGGAATATGATGATTGGGAATATAATTAACTCTGAAAGCATAGTGTAAGACACAAGACCAGCTCTTTGTGAAATCTCAGCTTTGAGATTTCATTTAATTATTAAGACACTTAGTTAAATTCTTTCACATAATGCCTAATTTTCTAATCACCTTTCAGTATCTGGGTTTTCTGCAGGATTGAGACTGCAAACCAGTAAATATTGGGAGCTTTTGTAAAACAAAATAGCTTCTTGAAGCAGTTTGAGGAAGAGTTTTGAAATTTCATCAAATTGCACTTCTGTAGAAAACAAGCTCTTAAACAATAATGAACTAAGTGTTCCATCCGAGCAGAAAACTGCAAGAAAGACATAATGTCAGACTTACAGTTTAATTCCCAAATTCAACCACTTGTTTCTTCAGTTTCTTTTAACCAGGCCAATAAGGAATCTGTTGAGTTACAAAGTGCAAAACACTGGAATATTGGAAAATGATCTGTTTACTTCCTAACCTTGCTGGCCTTCAAGTGATATAAAAAAGATGACTTATTTCTGGCCCATCCCTCAATTAGGATGTAGGAGAGAATATCTATTACATTACATTGACTACTGGTATATTGGAATAAACATATTACTAGGTGCTGAGGTTAGAAGGCAATAAAAAGAAGGAGAAATAAAGACCTGTGCAGGCAGTAGTTCAGGGAACATTTGTTAAGCTTCTTTTCTGAGCTTCCATCTTCCATGTAAGCAGCTTTCTCATTTCCACTGACTCTAGCAATCCAAAAAGACTGCCCTCCTTTTTTGGGGATCTCAGATGCTTAACTTTACTTATTCTATCCCTTTACCACAGTTGCTGAAGGAATGAACAGATTCAAGTTACTATTTCATTTTCAGTGAGAGTAGCCTACAAAAGCAGAGGTGAAGAAAGTGCGGGCTTCACTGGGAGAACACGCTTGGAGACAGACACAGTAACGCTTGCACTGACTCTGGGCAATGAGCAAGCTGGGACAAAGGGTTCTCAGGGACCTGGGCTTCATTAACCAGGCAGGCAGGTCTCACAGTTGTGACTGACCTTGGACTTTTGTATCTTCCAGACTGCCAGGCCAGGGACCTGCTGGAAGCTGGGGGCTGCCAGGTGTAGAGCTGTTGGGGGGTGGCTGCACTCATACGACACCACTGGTCCAGCCTGCTCTGGGCAGCATCCTCCAAGCAGTCTAGTCAAAATCCTCTGCCTCTGCTGCCTGCTGACTCCCTCAGTGGTGACCAGGTCTCGTGGTCCTTCTTGGTCACAATTCATCAGCCTACCCAGCAGCTCCAGCACTCTTCAGTCGTATGAAATGACTTAGTTTTCAAGGGCAGAAACACCAAGGACGCTTAATGAAATGAAGTGGGTACAGAGGGAAAGACTTGTCCAGGAGCTTGATATAGCTGCTGCTGAAGTGAAAGAGAATTTCCCTGTTGATTAAGAAAGGAGCTAGGTACTTTTCTGCCTGGCTGGTAAAGTTTGAACATTATGTTTAATCCCAATAACGGTGAGGAAATCTGCTGTACATATGATGACTTAGCCCAAGACACACATAATTAAAAAGGAAGGGGCATTTTAAATCAGCCTGTCTAATTAGATGGAGAATGTTAAAGGAAACATTTTACTCATTTCTGCATACAAGTCGGTGGAAGCACATTTCCAAGACATCCTGTGACTCTAAGCCATTTTCCCACCAGAATGAAACAAATACATTGTTTGCAGTTTCTTCTGGATTTAGTGATAATGTAAGCCAGCTTCCAAGAGAGATTTTGGTCCACCTCTGAGTTAATATATTCACTATAATTATTTTTTGTCTCCTGAAACATTTTTCATCTCTAAAATGAAGAAAACCCTAATAGATAATGTAGCTATGGTATACTCCATTTATTAAGGTTCCCTTTGTATTGACTTAGAATTAGCCTGCTAACATTTACATGTTCAATAGCTAGCCAACCCCCCCCCAAGAGGCGAATATCACTATCAATATAGTAATTCACTTTTTCCTTATCTGCCACTTAATTTTTGTATGCAAAGTTTAATATTCATGCATTCTTCAAAGAAGATTTAAACTCAGAAACAGATCAGATTTAATATAGCTAATGAAAACTTTTAAGCAACAGTACATAAATACTTAACGCACATAAATACTCATGCTATAATGACAGGCAAATGATGTTCTGAAATTGATGGTTGTTAGATAGATTTTAATATTTCTGTTCTTATTCTTTCTTAATCTTGTTCTTATGATTATCCAATGCAGTATGTCTCACATTTATCTCCATGTGGTTTTAAGAGTACAGAAATGAACTGTCATATGGTTAAGAAACTATAGCAATGCTTATTTCCAAATAATGTTCATAAAGTTATTGTGACATCTTATTCTGAGAAATCCTTAGTACTTTATCTATTTTAATACTACTTTTAATTTTTAACATTAGTGAAGTTCTGCATTATTTTATGTTTTGTATCATTTTGTCTATTTCTATAATTCTACAGTCGAAAAGAAATATAAAATAAAGCACATGTCAAGCAGGAGTTTTTTTGGCCAAAATCATTATATTTAAACAGAGTAAGGACATAAACCCGTGTGCTTTTTGCAGGCACAACTGTGAACTCCATTTACATATGCTTTATCTGTAATTATCTATGTAGATTGGATAAACTGCTCTTGCATATGAATAGGCATTTAAGCCTACAGTTACCTGATTGGCATGTGCAATTAGGGTAAATGATCTTGCAGGGTAGGTATGCAATGGCATGTCTAATATATCTAAAATGCATGTCTATAAATCCACTTAATTCTTAATAATCTTTTGATATTAGAAGCAATCTGCCCCTTTGCTCAATTAGCAAGCTGCCAAAAATAGAATAGCTGAGCTTCATTTTCTGTACAGTCTTGTAAGGATAGGGTAAAAATTCTGCCCTTCACCTCCGCAAATGAAAGGGTGAAATCAGGGCTATCTGAAGATCAATAGAAAAACACCAGCAAAATCAGGAATTTACTTTTGACCGAACTACTTTACCTGAACTTTATGGTGGCAAAATCTACACAAAAAGGTAGCACATTTATATTTTCCCCTTCACATCTTACTTTAGAGTAAAGGAAGTTTTAAATAAATGTATTCTAAACCTACAAACTATTCTTATTACTGTTAGCATTGATTAAAAAAAAAAAAAAGTGAGAACTTTTCTTGATTCTTCACTAATAAAGACACACTACCATTTCACACTCTCATATCTTTCCTCATGTATTTCACACAAAATAACATTTGCTATCTTCAGTAATGAGTTACAGAAGAGCAGAAGAGAGAGTAGTTAAAAAAAAGAAAGCGTTGCAGAAGAGTTTGTCCAAGACATCTCAGGGTAATAAGTGTTTCATTATTTTTTAAAAAAAATAGAATTTAAAGCGATTTTTATGTTCTTGAGAAAGGAAAAGTAACTGCAGTCTGATGGTGCTTCTCCACAAAAGCACATTTTGTACAGATGCTGTGCTCTTTGAATAGCATATGCTATTGGCTTGTCAGATCACTGTGGACAAGTCAGAAGGAATGTGAAAATGTGACTTTTAGCTCACCTTTGCACTGTCTTCTCTGAGTAGGCTGCTTCTTTGCTGTCTTTAAATAACCTAGGCTTTTCCTTCTAATGCTAGGCTGAAGGGGCCACTAAAGAGCATAAACATTGTTCAAGAACAGCATAGGATAAATGCAAGCATAATACTCTCCTTCTTCTTCATCTGGAATGCTGAGAGAGTAAGTTAGATGAGAGCCATGTGTCATGTCTGTGCTACTACATGAAATGAAAAATGATAAATTGGGGGCAGTTAAGCATAGAGAAATTTGAAGTATGGAATACCTAGTACATTTTAATATTGTGCATATACATCTATGTCTTCCACACATCCTCTCTTTCCATAAAACGTGTATCTGTATATATTGATCTGGTGAAACTTTGTATATTTTCTAAGATCTCTGTTGGACCTTTGATGATCTTTCATACAGCTGGGAAACATGGCTGTCCCTAGAGCATATGCACTTTGCTCATACGTAGTCTTTCCCTACGTGATCAGAGCTATTGTGCGTTTTACTGCATTACAGAAGTGAGAAAGGAAGGCTAATGTATCTGGGAAATGAGTTTGTACACATGGGAAGAATGGCACAGTACATATTTTTCTGTTAAGGTGCCATGGTTTAACCCCAGCCAACAGCTAAGCATCATACAGCTGCTCGCTCACTCCCTTCCCACACTGGGATGGGGCAGACAATTAGAGGGGTAAAAGTGCAAAATCTCATGGGTTGAGGTAAAGACAGTTTAATAGGTAAAGAAAAAGCCATGCATGCAAGCAAAGCAAAACAAGGAATTCATTCACTACTTCCCATCTGCAGGCAGGTGTTCAGCCATCCCCAGGAAAGCAGGGCTCCATCACGCATAACACTTGGGAAGACAAATGCCATGACTCCAAAAGCCCTGCCCTTCTGTCTTCTTTACTCAGCTTTATATACTGAACATGACTTCATATGGTGTGGAATATCCCTTTGGTCAGTTGGGGTCAGCTGTCCCAGCTGTGTCCCTTCCCAAATTCTTGTGCACCCCCCCAAGCCTGCTTGCTGGTGGGGTGGTGTGAGAAGCAGAAAAGGCCTTGACTCTGTGTAAGCACTGCTCAGCATTAACAAAAACATCCCTGTGTTATCAACACTGTTTTCAGCACAAATCCAAAACATAGGCCCATAGTAGCTACTGTGAAGAAAAAGAACTCTATTCCAGCCAAAACCAGCACATAATGGAATTCTAGACAGAAATATGCTACCTCTAGTCAGTGAATTAAAACAAAAAATTACCAAAGTTGTGATGTCACTGAACCACTTAGTGTTATCTTATACATTTCACGTTTTTGTGAGAGTTATAGCATAATGGTTCATTGGGCCAAAGAGTCCTATTGATTGTTGGCTGAATCATATGATGCTTTCTGTAGCATTTAATTTCTTTTTGTTCTGCAGAGGTATTAACCTTGCAAATAGTAATTTAGAAAGCCCACTTTCAAAACACTTTATAACTCGATAACTGATTAAATACTGTTCTAAGATGTGAAAAGAAAGAACATAAAGACAGTTCTACAAATCAAAGTTCAACTCAGTACTGCGTTGTTGGATATAACAAGATATTCTTGTTATTGTCCCCTGCTGAGACCCCAAGAAAAGTCTAATTCAGCTTGACGTCTTCT
Source organism: Pandion haliaetus (assembly GCA_013401275.1). Classification (NCBI taxonomy): domain Eukaryota; kingdom Metazoa; phylum Chordata; class Aves; order Accipitriformes; family Pandionidae; genus Pandion; species Pandion haliaetus. The sequence continues at coordinate 74,703 of VYZV01004639.1, read as the reverse complement.
TGGCAAAATGCAAAAGTCAAGCAGAGAAAAGTTTTCGCTGCCCATTTTTTGTCCTTTCCAACAGGTAGATATAACTTTTCCCCATCATAGTCACCTTCTCCCTGAAAGTGCTGTTTTCTAGGGATCTTCTCATATGCTATATCAGTTTTCCCGATGTCTAAAGGCTCCAGAGTACCCAACTGGGGCGTAAATTCAGCTAGATAGTAAAATGCCAAGAAAATGAACACTTCACTATTTTAATTGCCTTTCATGAGTCACTATTCCAACTGTGGGAGTATATCTGACCCCCATCTTCGCTCACGTAGGGACAAGTCTTGCATTTGTCTAGAATTAACATATCTGTAACTAAGTGACCCATCTTACATTAATAATCTATAAAAAAGCAGATATATTAGACAAAGCACTGAGCAGAAAGAAACAAAAATAGTGTTGGTGGTGAAAGAAGCTGAATATTACTAATTACAAGGCAAGCATCCTGACAATAGACAGAGGGGAGGGGTGTTACTTTTACCTTTGATTTTGGAGTCAGTCATGGATCATCATTATATGCTGATCTTTCACTTGTCTCTGAACAAGACCTGAAAAGGAAGTGTATTAGCACACGAATAACGATTCATTTATTTTATAGAGTGTTTCACTTTGTTGTCAGCTAATTAAATTCTGTCACTGAACCAAATATGATTGATTGTTACCTACAGCTGTTCCCTGTAAATCTGTCTGCAAATAGCTGCTCCAGGACAGTAAGCATTCTGACACTCTCTAAAAGAGTCAGCAACAGAAACAGACAACCGTTGAAAATTTAATCTTAACAAGACTTCCACTGAACTCATGGGGATACCATTTTTAATTAGAAAGAGAATGCCAGACTCTAAGTAGCTTGCTTAGCAAAGTTCACTAAGTAACATCTGATTAAAAGACATAAGGTGGACAGTTTTATTTTCCCTCTAGGAAAGCCAGTAGCTTTAGAAATTATTTCCTTCATAAGATACATTTAGTCATCAAAATTACAGGCTTTTCAGACCACGTACGCATGTGGCAGATTACCCTATATATTTCTCAATTTTTAAAAAAATTTGCTTCCTACCAATGTGTCAAGAAAGAGAACACACTGCCAGCCAGTGAATTTTATTATGAACAATATCAAGATTTATCCACAGAGCTAAGAAACTGATGTTCACCAGTCATGTGTATGATGGTGCCATGGGACAGAATGCACTCTCAGAAAGGCTGCAATGAAAAAAATCTGGGAAGAGTGATTCACCAGTGGTGGTGCTGACATTCAGAGGGACCTTGAAAGGCTGTGGAAATGCGCAGGGTGGAACCCCATAATGTTCAACAAGGGCTACTGTAAAGTTCTGTAGCTGGAAGTGAATAATTTCCTGCAGCTGTACAGGCTGGGGCCAACCATCTGGGAAGCAGCTTTGCAGAAAAAGTCCTGGGAGTCCTGGTGGACATTAAATTGAACATGAGCCAACAACATGCCTTTGTGGCAAAGGCAAACAGCCTCTGCGGCTTCACTGGGCAGAGTGCTGCCAGCAGGTTGAGTGAGGTGATACTTCCTTCAGCGCTGGTGAGGTATCTCTGGGTACTGCGTCCAGTTCTGGGCTCCCCGCTACCAGAGACACGACCATACAGCATTGAGTATAGAGAATGGCCACAAAGATGATAAAGGGACTAAAGCACCTTTTATGCAAGAGGCAAAGAGAGCTGGGACTGCTTAGCCTGGAGAACAGAAGGCTCTGGGGGATTTTATACAAGTGTATAAAAACCTCATAGGGGTGGGGAGTAAAGAAGATGGAGCCAGGCTTTTTTCAGTGGTGCCCAGTAACAGGACAAGGGACAATGGATCAAAATTAAAATACAGGAAATGTTATTTAAACATACAGAAAAAAAATTCTGCTGCAAGCGTGGTTGAGAACTGGAGCAGATTGCACAGAGAGGCTGTGGATGCACCATCTTTGGGGATATTCAAAGCCCAACTGCACATGCTCCTGAGCAACCTGCAGTAGCTGACTCTGAGTTGAGCTGCCAAGATTTGTCTAGATGACCTACAGAGCTGCCTTCCAGACTCATCTAATTTTTGATTCTGTGATTATATAATTCAGGGAGGAAGAGGTGGGGAAGAAATGAAAAAAACCCAAAGTGTTGTGTCATTTTGTTGGGGGTTTTTTTAGTAATTTAAGGTTAATGTAAAGGTCAAATAATAATAACAGATATTGCTCTGGAATACAGATTCTGGTTATGGTATATGTTTCTCAAAAATTAATAAAGAGTATTATTCAAAATTGAAATGAGGTGTCAAGAATTGTCTGATAGGTTCATATGAAAGGAAACAGGAGAAAGCAGAGTCAAAGAGTGTCCATTTATATTTTCTTCAGGCAGACTGTACAAAGTAAAATCTAAGCAAGAAGAACCAATATGTGTTTCAGTAAAGGACTGAAGGTTAATAGAAGTTCAGGAATCTGATACCACAATAAATGGAAATGCTGGAAGCATGCACCTTGTACTGGGATCCCAAAATAGAAAGCTGATTGTATGTTTTATATACTGCTGTGGCAATATACAAGGAAAAACAACATTTTCAAGGTCTATTGTTATGGTTCTGAGTTTAAAATAAAGCAATTTCTGAAATTATTTTATGTAGACTTGTTAATTATTAGGTGTTAGGAAGCAGACAACTGTTAAAACAAAGGTGCTTAAATTACAATGTAAAATTGAGTTCCAATGTATTTTATTCAAATACTTGTGAGTTATGTATTTTCCTTTTTCTAGGTGAGGATATTGCCTATATTGAATTGAGGCATTCTAGGTTTGAAATAAATGATTTTTTACACAGTACCCTTGAAAATGTGAGATCACAAGAGCAAAATGGGTACAAAATACAGTTCAAATGGGTACAAAAATGGGATTATCTTAGAAATTCCATAGTAAGACTTACAAACAAATGTAGAAGAACTGTAGAAATGTAGAAAAAATATTAAAAATCTTAAGTTTCTAAGCAGGTTTAAAAGGAATGCTCAGTTGAAAAGTTTTTGCATGTTCAAACCCTATGTGGTCTTTAAACATCTATGTGGAAAGGCTGAGATCCAAATAAAGTGTGAAAAACAAGGACATATTGAGGAATATTTCTACATTTTCTTCAGTTATATTTGAAGATCTTTTAAATACAAGAATTCAGTGTATCGACAAACAGTACTGAACAAACTTAACATCATTCCCTTTTATTCCTACGTATTGCTTTTGTTTTAGAAATTTTATTGATGGAATAATTACAAAATCTGTGAATATCTTTAAGAAACTTTCAAACAAGTGAAATCCTCAAATACTGAAATTAATTTCTTCAATATAGAGTACAATTTTCATCCTGTTTGTACTCCATTTCTACCAAAGACTTAATAATATATGTTGTTCTATATATCCTCCAGGAAAATAATCCTATTTCCCCATGCAGAACCTTATAATCCAAAAATTAGATAACAAAATGACTGAACATTATACTAGACTGTGCATTCCAGAATAGGAATAAATTTAGAGAGATGATAACCATGCTGCTGGCACTTCATCCTTTACAACTTTGAGTGAAATAGTGCTTAAATAGATACATTTAGTGTCATAAATTTGTAATAGCTGAGGATCTTGGCTATACTTGCTAAGGATCTGGCGATTATATGGTTTATGGCAGGATACCTCAGAGAAGATGAGTAACTGTAGTATTGTCTCTAGGCTACTAGTAATTTGTGCTTATCTTCTCTGGTCCAAATAAAAAACTGCATATGCAGGTATCTCTGACTAATCTTTTCATATTTTCTGATCCTCCCTAGTACCCCGGCTAATAAGGATGGGAATTGTCTATGTGGGTTCTTACCCAACCACTTGAATTCTGGAAGACAGAGAAGTTGATCACGTGATTCACAGGCTCCTTGTTGCACCATAACATGGTTTAATCTCCTGTGCAAACTCTGGACAACCTCTTACTGCCATTATAACCTCTGTGAAACTAGATGCCAAAATATATAGAAACTGCATTTTTGTTTTTGGAAAATAACCATCAGATGAAGCCTCTAATCCTTGATACCAGTGATCTACTAGATTTGGACATGATTAATTGTTCACAATACTTCATGGGAGTTGACTAGTAACTTTTTTATTATGGAAAGGTGGAGATTTCAAAAGTTTCCCTCTTACTGCAAATATAAAGCAATGTGATCCCTGTTCCATTTATTCTGGTAAATCTAATTTCTGCATTCATATATTATAAATAATATATGGAGACTGGCTCTAGGTACCAGAAAATAACAATAGTAATAATGAGGTGTTAATGCTGGCATCTGGCCTTTTCAATGTCTAACAGAACTGGACATAGAAAATCAAACATAGACCACAATTTTCTCTCAAAATGAAGATTTTCACTAGGTAGCTATCTTTATTCTTAGCTATTTTTCTTTCATATTTAGTCAAATGACTCTTTAGGCTATATGTGATAGCCTTTACCAGAACAAATTAGCTAACTCTATGCAAGAAAAATATCAAAACTCCAATTGACTTAGGAGCTTGCTACATCCTTATCTATCCAGTACTTACTTATCCAGAGGCAATTCAGACCGACAGCTTACTCATATTAAATTGTATTTTACTCCCCAGCTAATTCAGTGCTTAGCAGAGGTATTTCCAGAAGTAAATTATCACTTCATAAATAAAAGGAAAGCAGAATCGGGCCCTCTGCTAATTTGAATGCTTGTTTTACTGAAAACGATTTTGTTTCTGTCAAGGTAATTGCCAATTGTAATTTAAAAAACAATTGTCTGCTCTCACTGAAGCAGCTGAATTGTCTGACATAGAGTTGCGTGTACACTCTGTCTTCAGGTGTGCAAGGGTATATACATCTTTCTGTATTTTACAGTCTTTTATAAAATGTGGAGAAAAGGTAGGTTTCAGTTCTGTGGATGTTCACTTTCATCAGTTTCCTCTACAAAGCCTTTAAAAACACAGACTACGTTTAAAAAAAAAAAAGAACAAAACAGAGTGTTTATCTGAAGAAAAAAAAGTGAACAAACCCACCCCCCCAAAAAAAAACCCAAATTATAACCAAACCTGATATTTGTGTTAAAACAATGAATTCTAAACATTGTAGTTCAACTGTAATTCAGTTAAACTAAGCCAGATTCTGACCCTGATTTATCGAAACCTCTTGTGTCTTATCTTTCCCAGTCTTTTGATCTGTGTAATTCAGAATGGCTTCCAGAAGTCAAGAAATGCGGTACAGTTACAAATCCCAGGTAAGATGAGTATGCTTACAGATCTGTAAGCATGAGAAGGAGAATAACTAAAAACCTTTCTTAGGTGCAATAACAGGTGGACTTATGAAGCTAGAAGTGCTTTCAGGGTGTTCTTGTGGCACTGTGCAAAGCTAGCAGACTAAAAGGCACAGATTGTAGGAATACAGGTAAAGTATTTCCAGACTGCCTGGATCCTAGGAACGCACTACCCTGCTTACTCCATACTCTGCTCTGTTCAATTCACAATCATGTATAAGTAGCAATTTTTAAACAAGAAGTGAAGAGGTGAGAAGCAGCCTCTAGACAGTGAAGTAGATCAGCAGGACACCAGCAGTTTCAAGGCTGCTTAACTGCATGGGGAATTGAAACTGGAGTACCTTTTCCTAAAACAGATACTTGGCATCACTTTCAGTTCACTTATTTACTCTTATAGTTATATTTTTAACTTAGCTTCTGCATTTTTCTGTTTCACAGAGCTTGAAGTAGAGTTCAGAAGCTCTCAAACAGAAACCTATCACATTCACCCACACTTCTGTAGACATTCGAGAGCTGAAAAAGGGACTGCATTGTTGACGCAGAAGTCACGGGCACTGCACACAACCAGTATGATCAAGCAAATGCCACTTTATTGCCTAGATAGCTCAGCTTAGGTATACATTTCGATTCCTGCTCATGCGCAAGCCATTTGGTGATTGGTTAGTATGTGCTGTCCACGCGCCTAAGGAGTTAAGTCTAATTGGGTTAGATCCTCTGATCCCGCGAAGGCTCCTCTCCACCTGTATCCTGCTTTCAGTCACGCACGCCGATCTTTGTTTCTGCTTCTTGTGCATTTTTCAGCGAAGTTGTAGGAACTGTTGACCTTCGAAGCGTTCTCGAGGAATGCTGTTTTCTTAAGCCTCTGACTTACAGATAAGTGAGGAATGCTGTCTGCTCAAGCCTCTCACTTGCAGCTTAAACGGGCCCATTGAGTCTGGATTGTTCACAATGTGTCCGTTGCTTTCTAAATACCCAACACTCCATCATCCCTGCAATTATGGTGCAAATGCACAGTTTACTCAAGGCTAGGGAGGTCTTGGTCTAGAAATGAAACACTTTGGTTTATGCTGTGGGAAATGAAGAGAGGTATGCCTACATAACAACTGAAAGACAAGCTGTTCTGAAGCTCATAGTTTTTAAAACCAGAAAGACTTAAGTTATTTGTTCATCTGGATTTACCCCCCTCTCAACAAAGGCCAAAGATTCCACATAATAACTTCTCCATTCAGCCCATTACATTTTTATATAAAAACTACTTATTTTTCAGCTCTTAGAAATGTTTCCTTCCCTGAAGATTCTGGCTGAAGATCTTTTGATCTGTTTTGTTCTATCTACCCCTCGAAACTTCTACTAAAAGTACAGAAACCTTGACTTTCAGAAATGTCTTTCCACTGATTGTAATAAATAACCCCCAGAAATTTATTATTTCCTCTGTGTATTTTTACTTTATTTCAAAGTCTCTGCATTTTTGCTCTCTTCAGAGAAATTACTGCCTTGTTCTTCCTTCACTATTTACAATGATTTAGATACACAGAAAAGGTGTTCATCTAAGTCTCTATTACCTCAGCAAATAAATTTCACATATTATTTCATATATTTTATGTTAAGGTTCAGTTCAATTGAAGTTAGAGTTTCCACTCCAAAGCAACACTTTCAGTAATTCTTTTATTGTTGTTTTAAGATTTGGGAATTTCAAAGCTGAAGATGACTCATTTATCTTTTCTGAATATTAACTGAGTCTGAAAGCAAACTTAGTCTGGAAACTAATTCCATTAGGTATGCAACTTGAATCTTTTATTCTTGTTATCATTATACTTGCACTACAGCCATCATGATAAGCCACTTAATCCTTGGTCTTATGTCTTCAGTTTACTCAGTGTCATGTTTTAGGTTACTGGGATATGTTAGTGGGACACTAGCTTAAAAGAATTTGAGACAGAGGCAGGAGCAGCACAGGAAACCACAAAGTCTTGTTCTACAAAGCCCCTATTCTACTGGGAGATCTTTCATCTCAGTTTTAGTTATGCCTGTGAATGAAATCAACAGACCTATAACCTTGAATCTTAAAGAGGCTGAGCAGCACATCCTGTGAATGGAGAATACTCTCAGGAACCATACAGGCTTTTTCAACAGTAACTGGAGAATAAGAAAGAAATTGTTCTCCTGAGATCCCTTTGCCCTTTTATTTACAAAGTTCTTCTGAGCCATAGATGTTTAATTTGACCATATAGCAATTTACGTCTGATATTCTGATTCTCATGTACTAGCATTTTATTTGATAGATTTAACCTTCCTGTTCATAGTAGTAACATAAAATTAAAGTCTGAGGAAATACAATATGAAATGAAGTCCTGCTAACTAACTTCTTTTCAGAAAGGATTGCAGGTATTGTATATTAAGTAGGAAGAGTTCAAATACAGATTTATTTTTTTTTATGTACATCTAGTTTGCATCTATAGAATCTTTAATTTTTAAGCATCAGATATCAATAAGAAATACTGCTACAGGTTTGATATTTTACATATGCTTACTAGTGTTCTCTTTAAAGGATTTCTAAATACAGCAGAATTCACTCTTACCAAGTAAAAGAGAAACATCCTATTCAGAAATGATATAATTAAGTGGGAAGATGGTAGTAAAAGCTAAAAATTCATCTTATGCTAACTGAACTATTTTCTTCTCTTTCATTTTCTGCTTTTCTGCAGCCATTTTGCTGATACGAACTTAGAGCATTGCTTTTTGTTGTGTTTCACACTAAACCAGCAATTTCCCAATTTTCTTTTGCAGAAACTAAGGAAAACATTTTAACAAATGAACTCAAAACTCTCTATGACAGCATTTTTGAAAGCTAGAGACTGCATCTACTATACATTGATTGTTTTATAATGAAGGGTGATAATGACTGGACAGAATTGTAAGACAAGGGACTTTATTCTTTTACTGCAGAGATGGGAAGTTAAACTGAAATACTGATAATGAGAATAGAATAAGTACTGTAATTAGAATACAGAAGATTATACATAGACAATACCACAGATGATTTAAGGGATTTAACAGACACTTCTGTGTACACTTTTCTTCTCACTGTTAAGTGAAGGGATGCTCTGAATTTGAATAGTCCAGTGTCTTTCTCTGAGTAGCTATTAATGCCATTCAAAGGGAAAAGGATAAGTACCAATGACCTATTTTCCTTAAAAGATGCTCAGTATGAGAGAATGAAATGTTTATCTCAAGGACATATATTATATTTCCAAGGCATTAGAATGTGACCCAATATTCATTAAAGTGTCTTGGAGAAAAGTGAAACTAAAACAGAAACATAAGTTTCATACCGTACTACTGAAGTCTTCAACAAATCGTTCCACTTTATGAAAAGATTTAAGCACTCATAGTGTGAATTATGAGCTGTAGATGTTTGATTTTGTGATTCAGCCCAATACGGTATGCAACTCTGAATTCCCTTTGACAAGTATTGCCACTGAGGGCACCCTGTATGTTGCAGAAACATCCAGCACACCACATGACCGTGAGTCCATGCAACAGCGACTGGACCTCCAGAGGTCTATCCTATTATGAAATATACTCCAGTTTAGTTATTACCTATATTAGAAGTGAGCCTGGAATCCCAAATAAAACTCACATTCATGGATAAACTGTGCAATAGTATCCATGGTCAAGTCCACCCCACAGTCACGAGCCCATCTATATTTTGCATCTCTTTCCTGATGGCCTGATGTGTAATGGGGCATGGGATATGTTTCCAGCCAGCAACTAATCACTACACAGCTGTTCACTCACTACCCCCACCCACTGGGATGGGGAGAGAATTGGAAAAAAAAAAAAGTAAAACTCGTGTTAAGAACAGTTTAGTAGAACAGAAAGGAAGAAACTAGTAATGATAATAATAACAATAATAAAATGACAATAATAATAAAAGGATTGGAATATACAAAACAAGTGATGCACAATGCAACTGCTCACCACCCACCTACTGACACCCAGTTAGTTCCCAAGCAGCAATCCCTCCCAGCCCCACTCCCCTCAGTTTATATGCTGGGCATGACGTCACATGGTATGGAATACCCCTTTGGCCACTTTGGGTCAGCTGCCCTGGCTGTGTCCCCTCCCAGCTTCTTGTGCCCCTCCAGCCTTCTTGCTGGCTGGGCAAGAGAAGCTGAAAAATCCCTGACTTAGTCTAAACACTACTTAGCAATAACTGAAAACATCAGTGTGTTACCAACTTCTTCTCATACTGAACCCAAAACATAACATTACACCAGCTACTAGAAAGAAAATTAACTCTATCTCAGCCGAAACCAGGACAGACCCCATTATGCATGTGTCTAGTTAGACTTTTATAGTCCAAAAAGACAAGTCAAAAACAGAATAGAGGGGATACAGAAGTAGAGAGCTGTGAAATGATTTCTTTGAGTTCACACAGCAAGTCAGCGATGAAATTAAATCAGGACCTCAGAAATTTAGTGAACTGCAGTAGTCTGTTCACTACATAGCACTGCATTTCCTTTTAAGGTCTAGATGTATTTTACAAGGGTGGTTTTTGCTGTGGATGTTCTTAGGAAAAAAAAATTCTTTCCTCTACACTGTCCCTTCCCAACAGCATTTCAAAACATGCCTCTGCCCTTAAGCTTCCTCTAGAAAAAAAGAGGGAAAATACCTAAACAGTCTCTGAAGAGACTGTTGTTATGTGCTAAAATGCATGCAGAATACTAAGGGTAGGGAAATGTTTGGGTAAATAGAGATGGAATAAAGCTAAAATACAATTTTTGTATATCAAATAGATATCATGCAAGCTGCAAATCAGAGAAAAAAACCTTATAAATGTTGGAGAAGAGAGATGTAAAGCAATTATATTTCTCAGGCTAGTTCTTAGCATATCATGTAAATCCATGGCCATCTCATTAGGCACTGTCTGAAATGTGTATGTAGTGCAAGTCCTAGAGAACTAAATGAAGAACAATAACAAAAATGGAAGATACAGGTGAAATTCTAAAAATGGGTCAAAATGTCAGCTTATTGCAGGAATGATTATCTTTCCTACATCAGTGAAGATCTGTTTTATAGCATAGTTATACCAACTTCTGTGTGTTCTTTGTGATAGTGAAGTTAAGTAGTACAGAAGAAGGCACAGACATCTTCTCTTCAAATACGTCTTAGCATTGACATTGCCTAACTGGATGTTTTCTGCCTGTTCACATTACCTCCTTCTTTTTTTCCTGATTTATCAGTCATTTCACCTATATATTGCAGTTCTGTCTTGTTTTTTATACTAGGAGTTAGAACCAAATCTCACTTGTTTTCTAATTTACTTTTGTTATGGTGATAATTACTCATATAGTTTGTCTCAATGTATGTTTCCTCTATGATCCTATTTTTATTTTCAATGAGAATGGATTTATGATGAACTGATAAAATCTGCATATGCAGTATTCAGTTAACATCATGGTTTTAAGGTTAAGCAGTTTCTAGCATAATCATATTGCTCTTTGTTTGGTATTCGTTCTTTATCTTGTATCCTGTATCATGTTATTTCACACAGTTTCCTGTCCTTTGTTTCAATTTACACGAAAAAGTGGTGATCTTGCCCTAGTTTTCTTCCGCATCTGATAATTATGTGTTAACTACAGGAAGTTCATACCTAACCCAAAGCTGGGAACCATAAAAAGAAGAACCAGGTATTAGGCTCTCTAAATTTATATTTTATATATCCATTAATAACTTAATCTTTTATTTTGATTTCCTGTAACTAAGTGTAACACTTAACAGTTTACAGGCAGTTGATAACTGTGAAACATGTTTACAGTATGGTACTGTATATTACTAATACATTATGTCCTGTGGATGAGGTAAAGCTGCCGCTACAATAAAAAATAAATAATAAGGGAGCTGTAATAAATCAAAATTCCACAATACCTGATGTCCAGGTGTAACTAAAATACTACTTCTTTTACTATTATTGTTTTCAAAATTCAAGTTGAGAAATTTTCCACAAAAGTTTCAGATGGAAAAAGTAATATCGTTTTGAGTTACCAATTTCAGTAGTATTGATGTGTTTCATTCTAATAAGGTAGAAATGTAGGGTTTAGCATTTCAATCTTCTTACATTTATAACTGATTAAATCTTGGTTTTCAGGACTTGCAATATGTTGATTTAAAATTATGATATATTTTTAATATTTAATATGTTTTGCCATAAAAATTAAAGAGTTCAACATTATTGAAATATGCAATATAAATAGTCTCTCTCTTGCTTCACTATAACTTTTTTTTTTCTGTGGAAAAGAGGCTTTTCAATCTCATTTAGTAGCACTCAACACAAAAGCAAAACTAGAACTTTTGCTTGGAAAAAAATAATTACATTTTAAAATACCGACCCTATGATTAATACAATGTTCTAAAACTGTTTTTTTCTTAGGTTACTAACTTAGATCTATGGTCGTAACTGCATTACTGAAACTCTTAAAAAGTCCTGATTAACTTCTTTGAACTTTTTCACATTGCATGTCTACAGGTGCCTAGAGATTTATTATCGTGCAAGTCACGCATGTCCCAGTTTTGTCATTAAACTGTCACTGGATAAAATACAGAAAGAGTTTGAGAGCAGAAACTTGAACCTTGGTTTCCTTAACCTCCCTGCAACTGTGTCCTACTTTCTAGCCAGCATGCTCCATTTTGTTCACTCTCCAACAGCTCCTTCATCCTTTTTCCAAATCTGACTTCAGTTTCTTTATTGAACTTGATTTATTTTCTTTATAATGGCAAAGCTTTCTCTGGAGAGATGGCTAGTGCTTCTTTATATGAATCAGAATAGCATATATCTAAAGGGGATGGCATCTTATAGGGGGAGAATAGTACTGGTGCAATCTCCTTCAGCTGCTTTCCTGAGGCTGAATTTTAAAATAATACTTTATAAAAAAAGTGTGTGCTATTCTGGTTACACTTTAAAGCTAGAAGTTCTTTAAAAAAGTGATCACCTTCCTTGAGTAGGTCTTGCAGAAGAAAGACAGGGCACACCCGCGAGGGGTGGGATGAATTATCTTTAAAAACATTTTAATGACCTACAAGAGAGGTATAGATGACCTACTTGGATCAGAATTTGAAAAACCTAAATTACAGCATTGAATCCTGTATTTAGGGTTATGTGTTTGCAATGAGATGTGTAGCATTCAAAGAATCCCAAAACCCAGCTCATCAGTGGGATCATTTGATACACATTTGAAATAAAGTGTCTACATACTATTACCGAAGAAAAAAAGGAAAAAAAGTGGAATAACATACAATATATTGCATTTGTTTTCCTCCATTTATTTTATAAGAAGGTATAGTCAGCAACTAAGTTATAATCAAGAATAAATCTTCCTCTCAAAAAAGTTTCAGGTCCTGACAAATATTTCCACAATATATATGAATACATATTTTTGTAGAAAAAGATGAAATAAAAAATACATCTGCATTACTGAAAATATGTATAGCAGGAAAATCCAGAAAAAGGTAGTAATTTAGCTGAGTACCAAGAAGGCAATGATAAATGAACTTGTAAATGACATAAACCTGAAAAGAAAATTCAGTCTTGTTGATGTCTAACACTAGTAAGTAAAAATATCTCAAAATTCAGTACTTCTTATAGCCTGTTTGTTGAAAAGACTGTGCGGACACCATAAGTACTTTATGAGACCATAGAAAAAAGCATAATGATGATCATGCTTAGTGTTTATCTGTTACCTTTCATCAAAGGATCTAAAGTGCTTTGTAAATATTAACTAATTAAATATGATTATAACTTCCTTTCTGCTGCAGACAACAAAAACAGTTATCTTTCTTGATAATTGCCTTTCATTCAAAGTTGTAGGGTGATGGGTGGGAAGTGGAAAATTTCTTCTAATTAATATTACTTCACCAAATTCATTCTTTGTGCTTTGTCATTTTAGGAGGCTATGTAACCACTGCTTTTATGCCTGTAGCGCATCACATACAAAAGCATCTCTAGGAGTTCCACTGCCTTTTGTGGAAAACTGTTTTGCCTCTGCTTAGACACGAAGCAAGTTTCTGTACTAAACTACATGATTGGAGCAGGTTGAAACATTTTTTTCTAGTCCATGACCTGTGTCATACACTTTATGTATATTATGCTTTCTGTCTGTTACCTTCTTTCACAACAGTGGAACATAATAGAAAATCTTCATTAGATCATCTGTGATGGCACCCTCATAACAATCTAAGGAAACAAAGTACATCTTTTATGCAATACAAATCTTCTGAGTATTCTGGATTACGTTTGAAGCTCATTAGACAAAAAGGACTCTCTCTACACTAAAAAGCAGAAAAGATGCATAGAATATCCAGACAACATAACAAATGCATACCATCTCCCTGCTTCAGTTTTCTCACCATTCTACAGCGGGGCAGGACTGAACAGAATATTTTCACCAGGTGACATTCAGTTCAGACTCATCACAGAATAAAAATAGTGGCAATGACTGCACACATGTCCCAGTTTGGAATAATTTCTCTGTGTGTCGTTCCAGACAGGTGTTTCTCCATATCTTTTTTCTATACTGGAGTATCAAATAAGTGGATGATTATTACAATTAAATAATACTAAATTATTTTTGTTCAGTACATTAATTTCTTTCATAATAATTTGTTATTTTATGTTAAAAAAAATTTTGGGAAAGGCTGGTTTCAATTAATGTACAAAGGAAATTTTCCTCTCTCTGGTTATAAATCTAGCAAATAAAACATGGGAAGAAGGATTTGAGGAAAGTTGTACAGGCATGGGAAACAAAAAAAAAAGTAAGTGCATGCAACTTGATGAAGAATTTATCTCTATATATGTATGTTTATATGTCTGCATCTATGGATATATATAAACACACAAACATATATATATATGCAGATATAGAAATGTACATTTCTAAATGTACCCTAATATGTTATTTAAAAAAAAAATAAAATAAAAGAAAGCTAAAGAGCAAGAAAAGGAAAGAGATTCACCTCAGAAGATCACTGGGTTTCCTTAACTGTCATATCTCTCTTTCAGAGAGTGCTCTGCCTACTCACTAAAGTATATGGCTCATATTTTGTTCTGTTTTTTTAAATGGAAACTTCATTCTGAACCTGAAAAACATTTCAACAAGTTCTGCAAAAATAGGTGCATTTCTGTATAAAGTATTTGTTTCAGGAAACTATGTTTTTTCTTGACCAAGTTCCTTACAACTCTATTTCTAGCTCTACTGATTCCGTTGCATAATAACTCTCCTCACTACGTTACCTGCATCACAATTGAACATACTAAAAATTGCTTCTCAAGGACACTGTTTTAGTAGGGCAGTCTCACTCACAAAACAAACAAACAAACAAAAGATAAACTATTTCCAGAATTAATATGACTTTAAAAATATATCTGAGAAGGTATAGTTCAAGTATGAATCAGGAGTGTATATTAATTTGTTTATGTAATACAGAAGAGATTATATAATTTAAACAAAGGAGAGATTGTGGATAGCACTAATTCTCATGTTTCTGCCTTAATCAGAAAGAATAACTAGTGGTAAAGATTAAGCTTGATCATAAAGTCATAAGGAAACCTAGACAAACAATGAATTGGTCTTTGTATTTCAAGGAACAGCAACAGGTTCATGTAGAAAGAGTGGCTCTACTCATTAAGGATAGGATGCAAGGACGTGATTGACTTACATGACATAAAAAGTAAATATACATCTTTAAAAGAATTTTTCCCTGAAAATAACTTTTTGAGTAAATTGAGATCTGAAATAACCTGTGCACTTAGGTAAACTCAAGACTGTTTTTACACTATGTTCCTTACTATATTCCTTATTCTATTCCTTAGGTATGTATCCTGGAAGTGTATGGTGGGAAAGAATATTCTTGAGAAAAGTGTTATGGAGCATGTGGGGAGGTGAAGGAGAGAAAAAAAAGTAAGGAAGATGAAGGGCTGCTGGGAAAGACAGAGTGGGATTTGGTAAAGCAAGAACCACTAGGAATGGGGAAACAGTACGGTAAAATTATTTCTGAGGTACACAAACATGCATGTTATCTGTAGTGCTATTGAATTAAAAGTGTGGGGTTTTTAACAGATTTTTCATGAACTATGTGTATGACAATCATGCTCTAGAATTAGGCTGAATATGGATAGGTTTAAGATACACCTCTTTGGCTTGAATGATCTTATAAGTCTTTCTCATTTTCAATATCTACTATTTTGCTAATTTTGTGAAAAAAACAAAATTACTTCAGTTTACATTTCAAAGTACTAACTGTGATGGTTTAACCCCAGACAGCAACAAAGCACCACGAAGCCTCTCACTCACTCCTCCCCACATGGCCCTGGTGGGATGAGGAGGAGAAAATATAAAGAAACCCTCATGGGTTGAGACAAGGACAGGGAGGGATCACTCACCAATTATGGTCACAGGCAAAAGACAGACACAACTCGGGAAAGAAACAAAATAATTTACTACCAATCAAATCAAAACAAGGGTAATGAGAAGTAAAACTAAATCTTAAAGCACCTTCCCTCCAGCCCCTCCCTTCTTCCCGGGCACAGCTTCATTTTTAAATTCTCTACCTCTCAGTGACGCAGGGGGACGGGGAATGGGATTGGGGTAAGTTCATCACACATTGTCTCTGCCGCTCCTTCCTCCTCAGGGGGAGGATTGCTCACTCTTCCCCTGCTCCAGTGTGGCTCCCTCCCACGGGAGACAGTCCACAAACTGCTCCAGCATGGGTCCTTTTTGTGGGCCTATCTTCAGGCACAGGCTGCTCCAGCACAGGCTTTCCCATGGAGTCACAGCCATCTTTGGGGGTAGCCACCTGCTCCAGCATGGGCTCTTCCACGGGCTGCATGTGGGCATCTGCTCCACCACTCACCTCCATGGGCTGCAGGGGGACAGCCTGCTGTCTCATCATGGGCTGCAGGGCCATCAGCCTCCTCAGGCGCCCCTCCTCCCCCTCCTCCTTCACTGACCTCGGTATCTGCAGAGGTGTTNCCGCCCCCTCCCCCCCCCTTGCTACCAAAACCTCACCACAAAAACCCAAAACAGTAACGTAGTAAAGTTTTGCATAAGAATATAAATTAATTTATTTTAAAAAATTGGAGCCTGTTGTTACAACAGTTCTGGTAAAATCAAATCCCAATTTCTGTAAGTTAATAATTTATTTTAATATTCACATAATTCAGGCTGAGGGAAAGAAAGGCTTCTTTGTTTCTCTGCCAGATTCAAATTTCCAAAGCATGATATGGTGATATAAAAGAAGCTTATATTATGAGGGGTTTTATGTCTTTTTAAAAACTCACATTGATTCTTCTAAGATACCTTCTCTGCAACTTTTTTTGGTTTGGAACCCATCTTTGTAAGTGCTGTGGCTATATTATGTGAATATTTAAAACAATTGTTGTCTTGTACGAATGATGAATCACCTAGATTTTGACTTAGGAGCTGGAAGCTACTTTAAATATGCAACTGTTTTCTTCAAGATATTCCTCTAGGCAAGTGGGGGCACATCTGTTCCCTAGTAACTGGAAAGGATTGAATAAACAAGACTTCATATAGTTATATATTTTTTCCAGGATTTGCATGAGATTTGGCTACAAAAGAATATTGGCGATTGCTAGAAGTTATTCTTCTAAAAATAACATGGAAATGTTACAAAATAATTCAAAATGATCAAGCAAAGAATGTATGCTTGAAATGCATCAATATATTTGTTTTTCTTCCATTATTATTATTAATACTGTTTGGGTTTTTTATTATTTTGTTGGAAATAAGAAAAATGAAAATATTTCTATTTACTGTTGGTGTTATAGTCAATAAAACTGAAAGTCACAAGACTTGCACAAGTTTAAAGACAAAGCTGAACAACAGTTTGGAAGAAAAGCAATGACTAAAGATCAGAATCATCTGAAATACAAAATGTACAGTAGTATGTTAGTGGCTCAGCTGGGCAGTGAAAAGCCTACCCAGCATCCAGTGAAGGACTGGGTGACTTGTAGACAGTGTCCTTGTTGCAATTCTTCACAAAACCAATCCTTATCAGAGGCAAGAAACAGAGTAATTAAGATTTTCATGAATTAATAATAATAATTGAAGTCTAACTCTGATAGATGTCACCCAGCTTGATAATTGGATCAGACAAGAAAAAAAGGCTGTAAAACGTGATTTTGAGAATTGTTCTGATTCAACATATAACTTAATAATATTGTGAAACCTTTCAGCAGCAGAATCCAGATCAGAGGCAAAATAAATGCCATCCTGCCAGATGTTGTTAGAGCAGCAAAATCATTACAGGTGTGCCCAGAGACTCTAGAATAAATTGGGAGCCATTAAGCTAAGCATTGTACATACACATAGTGCAAACTAGTATTTGTTTGCCAGAGTTTAGCCTAAACTTTCAGGACAGGTGGAGGCAAGAAACAAGGGCACAGAAGAGACCAAAGACCAGCTGATTCCTTGCAGGTACGTGTGAAAGCAGAAGAGGGGGTCCTGAGCCCAGCCAGCCAGCTACAAACCAGTATCCGCCGAAGAGCCATGTAACTATGTTAGTGTTAGGACTGGGATATTAGAGCTGGTTGCTTAGATACATCTCAAAAAGTCTCTGTAACTTCTAGACTGCAGGTGACTCACACTGAACTACCGTGGGAAACAGACCAGGCAAGCTTCTCCTTTCATTGTGCACACATTCTTGTCTTCCACTGAGCTTCTAAGGAATCCATCATAATGGCCAAAACCACAGTAACCTAAATTTTAACTCAATGCACAGGTGACTGTTTTTAAATAATGTAAATGGCCTAAACATTGCAGAGCTGTAGACCTTAGCAAGTGATCAAAATCGAAACATTTTCGATGAAATTAGCAAAACTTAATTCAATTTTGTTATCATAGAATCATAGCATCATTTGAGTTGGAAAAGAGCTGTAACATCAAGTCCAACCGGTAACCTAACACTGCCAAGTCCACCACTAAACCATGTCCCTAAGTGTCACATCTACACATCTTTTAAATTTCTGCAGGGAAGGTGACTCCAGCACTTCCCTGGGCAGCCTGTTCCAATGCCTGACAGCCCTTTCAGTAAAGAAATTTTTCCTAATATCCAATCTAAACCTCCCCTGCCGCA
>VYZV01004639.1:43163-56202 GCA_013401275.1 Pandion haliaetus | reverse complement strand
CCCTTCTCTGGACACGCTCCAGCGCCTCAATGTCTTTCCTGTAGTGAGGGGCCCAAAACTGAACACAGTACTCAAGGTGTGGCCTCACCAGGGCCGGGTACAGGGGAATGATCACTTCCCTTGTCCTGCTGGCCACACTGTTTCTGATACAGGTTAGGATGCCGTTGGCCTTCTTGGCTACCTGGGCAAACTGCTGGATCATATTCAGCTGACTGTCAACCAGGACCCCCAGGTCTTTTTCTGCCTGGCATCTTTCCAGCCACCGTTCCCCAAGCCTGTCGTGTTGCATGGGGTTGTTGTGACCGAAGTGCAGGACCTGGCACTTGGCCTTGTTGAACCTCATACAATTGGCCTCAGCCCATCCATCCATCCTGCCCAGATCCCTCTGTAGCTCCTTTCTACCCTCAAGCAGACCAACACTTCCACCCAACTAGGTGTCGTCTGCAAACTTACAGAGGGTGAACTCAATCCCCTCATCCAGATCATTGATAAAGTTACTAAACACAACTGGCCCAAAAGTTAAGTTCATTCAGGTTAACTGCTTCTAAGTCTATGTATTTTACCTTTTTTTCTCAGAATGTTAATTTTCAGCAAGTACATTGCAAAAAGTTTAAGTTTCAAATTGACTGGATGCCAGTGGTTTAAGACAGTTCTGCCATCTTCCTCAATGCTGTAGATGCCAAAATAATTGATACATACAATGTTTTAGCCTTAAGAAAATGAACATACCAAAAGGAACTGAGTATTTTGTTGTTTGTTATGTTTGTTTGGTTTTTAAACTAATGAAGCAAAGTTTATCTACAGTATTATTGCTAATTTGTCATACATGCTAAACCTGTGAACTACTAAACTTCCAAAACGCTAACATCAAACATAATATCAAAATATCCAAAACTGTTATTCTCATTAATTTAGAATGAGAAATAATAAAATATGACCTATTTTATTTTGACAAAAGTTAAGACACAATCTCCAGTTTCCATAAGGTGAAAATGCATTGGTTTAAAAGATGAAGAGCTAATATAAAAATATTTCAAACTATGTGTTCAGGAATTGCCTACTTTTCAAGAAAAATAAGATGTAATGAAAAGTTATGCTTACCCTTTTTCATTATTTATTATTTTTATAACTAAGCAAAAATGTAGTATTTGTTCTTGAAATACAGCTTTCTCTACATTCTAGATGAGTGTGTATATCCATTATGTACATATACTGACAATAACTGTTATAAACAATGTTAAGGGAATTAAAAGTGATAGGCAAATACATAA
The DNA here is from genome assembly GCA_013401275.1 of Pandion haliaetus. Classification (NCBI taxonomy): domain Eukaryota; kingdom Metazoa; phylum Chordata; class Aves; order Accipitriformes; family Pandionidae; genus Pandion; species Pandion haliaetus. Next base: position 54,931 of record VYZV01004639.1, on the reverse strand, counting down.
TTATTGTGATACATTTTAACAAAATGTCATTGAGTAAAACAAATTTCACTGAAAATTATAGCTCCACAGTAACATGCATTCAAGCTATAAAATATCTTTAGGATTATATGAAGAATTACACTGATGTTTATTCTGTTTACCCAGGAACTCCTTAGGCATGTGGTCTGGAAACTTTCCTGTTCACATCTTCAAATTCATGCTAGTAATACTACCAATTTATTTACTTATTTTGATTTGAGCAGAGTTGGAAAGTCCTTAAAGCCTCTCAACAGTATTACTTTTGTCAAAGACACTGTGCAAAATTATAAATATGTAAAAATATTTTCCAAATTTTATTCCAGAAAATGCTTGTTATTCAGTGCTGGCACTACAATTTTTCTCTTTTTTCTTACTGTGGAATCCATAATTACTGGCCGAAGGTCAAGTGAGTCAATTATATCGTTTGATTCTGCTTCTGTTACAGAACACAATTTTGCTCACTTTATTGCATTGGTTATGTACTGTGAGTAGCACATTGGAGTTGACCAATACAATGTATTTCAAATGCTATTTCAACCTAGTTTCAATTTGTATGTATTTCTATCTAAACTTTTCTTGTGAGCAATCTTTAAGAAAATAATTCTCAGAATTACTCATTTCTGTAACAGAGGTCATAGCTGAACTCTTCTCATGCTAAGAAACAGAAGCAGAGTTATTGAAAATAACACTTGAAACCTACTAAAAAAGATCCTTTTAAATGAGAACTTTAGTATTTTCTTTTAAGCTAACAGGCAGTGGGATAACATTTACTAGGAGTTATATCAAACAAGTTTCTCTTTGAAATCAAATACTATGTTCAAAGTTCCTTTAAACTTAATTATAAATGATTTTAATTTAAACTGTGATAGTATTCAGTAAATGATTTATTATAGTACTAGTGAACATACTTCTCCACAGTGGAACAATTTTCCACTTCAGTGCTGCCATTTGAAAATGACATCAGAACTTGGTTCAGTTATGATCTCTTCTTGTTAATGATTTATTGTCATGGTTGCAAAGCATTTCAGCTGGCTACTACAGCTTCCTCTTTCATCAATGCAGTTGAAAAACACCTTGCTGTTTTCTCAGTTTATGTTAAATAACTATTCTTTCTCTTTTTAAGTTATAATTGCTATGGTTTGTCTAGATGGTAACAGAAGACTCAATATAGATGTCTGTGATAGAATTTAATATACAACACTAATTTTCCCATAGCCCTTAGATACAGTTGTAGACTATGTCACAAATTCCAGTCCTTCTAATGTCAAAAAAAAACCAGCATAAGAGACAATAGAGAAGAAAGAATTCGTAAAGATTGTTCGTACTATGGCCTTTGAATCACAGTGGAACTTCAGCTCCTAAATTCCAGCACAGATATTGACTATCTAACAATTTGCAGATGTGAATGGAGCATTAGTTCATTCATTGCAAACCTGATTTATTACATTTTTAAAATGTAAATTTATTTTTGTATATATATTTATAATTTAAATTTATTACATCTAGTACAAAACCCAAAACCCCAAACTCAAAGCAATAACTTCCACTGATGCAGGTTGCAGAGGCAGTCTGTTCTATTGCTCAACTTTCCTTGCTGTTAGAAAGTTATTCCTAATTTCTAACCATAAATTCCTTTGCTAAAAATTAGTCCTTACACCAAGTCCCATTCACAGGGAATACAAATGAACAATATTCTCTTGTAAAAAGTGAATTTAATCTGTGGATACTGTGGATTTCTTTATTGATTGTCTTCTGTATTTTACCCAAGAAATGTGAAGACCAGCTTTGTCATAAAAATACAATGGTGCAGTCACACCTGTAAAAATCAAGAACAGTCTGAGTTTGGATAGACGATAATTTGAACACTTAAATCACAAGAAAATATATTGATAATGAAGAATCTCCCTGGCACTCTTTTAAACAAGGAGGTACATTTTACACACATTAATAAAACATGAGTATAGAGCATATGGTGCCTATGTCATACAAAATTATGTGGTTCTTACAGGCATAAGCACATGACAGAAGATGGACTTATGATGCTGATACTGAAAAATCTCCAGATTCTGAAGAATGACCTGAGATAATTTTTCACATTATAGAATGTACAAAATATATTCTTAGAGATTTGGAGATAAAGAGCTTTTTCAGAAGGAAGATACAAGAAAGAAGGTGATAGAACAAGGTTGGGAGGGGAGGGAAGGAGAGGGGATGTGGAACTATGTTTCTGCTGTGTGCTCCTCCATTAGTGAGCTGTTGTACAATTAATGTCAGCTTTGTAAGATACAGGATACCACTCCCTTCAAGATCACTAACTTTTTACCTGAATTAACAAGTGAGGTTAGTCTCTGTTGAATGATAGCATTATTTTTCTTGAAGATTGAAAACTGAATGTTGCCCCTGAATTACTGCTGGATTTCTTCCAGGGCAAAGACCAACATATCAGGACTGGGACTCATGCCATAAATGTCTGCTTGACACACAGTAATTTACTTGCAAATGAAAGACGAAGAAGAAATAATTCATGTGATTACTGATAGCTGATTAATCTTCATATTGGAAGTATTCCTTCAGTTCTCAGATACATTGGTTCCTTGGCAATATCTAATTATAAGGTATTCAAATAGTTAGCAAAACTACTTTTGTAGTTCAGAACATCTCCTGTCCTAAGATCTGAGACCTTCAAACTGAGAAGTACAGTAGAGGATCCTAAAATCATGTGCAAAGTGGCACAGTCAAAAGATTAACTTGCAAGTGTGTAGCTTATGAAATTAGCCTAAAATTCCTTTTGCACTAGAAATGAAATAAATTTCATTATGTCATTTGTAAGTTACTCTTTATTAAAGAATCGAACAAGATTGCCAAGGAATAATTAATCTGCAGAGACAGACATTAGTCCCTTAGATCTTACCTATATTTAAAGTAAATATAAGAAAGGTACAACTAGAAATGTTATACCTAGCCTGTTTAAAATTAATACACTGCATTACTAAATCTTATTCAGCAAGCACTAATGTTAAAAAAATGTTAATTAGTGATTTTTTTTTTTGCCAGTATAGAAGGTCAAATCACCTATGGAAGATCTCTTGTACTGAACAGAGTGAACAGGAACTAGGAAAAAGGTGTTTACTTTTTTGGCATACACTTATACATGTCAATGGAAGACTCTAAACAGCGTATACAAATCCTAATCTTATTAAAGGCTAACAGCAGGTTCAGTGCTCTTGAGCCCTGTGGAATGTTGTACTGAAGCAGACAATTCTTTTTCTTGTCACATCCTTCATAAACTCTAGACTTGTTATAAACCTGCAGTTTGACCTCTGACATAACAGGGGTCTAATGAGGTTCCTGATACCATTTGTCAGTCCTACAGCTGGTGCTAAGCTAAAGCATACTTTAGCTAAACAGTCAGTCTTGATATAAATGTTTCCAGCAACAGAGAAGCCACCAGAATTCTTGAGATGTTATTACAATGGCTCAGAAAACACAGCTGAAATTGTGTGCCTAGTCTGGAATTTCTCTAGCTTAATTTGAAGCAACAGGACTGTGTTATACAGAATCATAAAATCATTTAGGTTGGAAAAGACCTTTAAGATCATCGAGTCCAATATTCAACCAAGCCTACTAAACCATGTCATGAAGTGCCTTGTCTACATGCTTTTTGAATACCTCCAGGGATGATGACTCAAGCACTTCCCTGAGCAGCCTGTTCCAATGCCTAACAACCCTTTCAGTGAAGAAATTTTTCCTAACATCCAATCTAAACCTCCCTTGGTGCAACTTGAGGCCATTGCCTCTCGTCCTATCACCAGCCACCTGACAGAAGAGACCAGCACCCACCTCACTACAACCTCCTATGTTTGTGACCTAGAATGAAGAACTTTCTATTACTAATTTTTCTTTCCTTCTGTAGTCTTTTATAGGTTGTGATGATGATGTCACCCCTTAGTCTTCTCTTAGATTAACTAATTAGGTTTGATTTCTTGAACTTCTTACTTTCCTCCATATTTTTAAAAACTTTAATCATTTTCATGTAACTTTGCTGATGTATTTACTCGTAGCCTAATTGACCTATCTGTAAAACACGATAAAAATGCTTATATTTGTCAAGTAATGCCAATATTTGACAAGTAATTTGAAACCTGCTTGCCAGTAGATAACATATCAAAATGTCACCAGTATGCAAAGTGCCATTCAGTAATATACATCAGACAATATTCGTAGATATTTAAAAGTGCAAAGGTGGAGAACCAATTGAAGCTGTAAACTATATTCACACACAAAGACACACACCTATCTTCTTGTATATCTCCTCAATCTCCTTTAAGAGCTTGGCTGCACTTGCCTCTTTACAGCTTACACTTTATATTGTGCTGAATTTTTTTATGTATAAAGGAAGATATATTCTGAAGTCTTAGAGAATTTAGTAATATGAAACTCCATATTAGTAATATGAAACTATGGAAAGGGAACAGGCAGACAGATTCACATAATATGCTGGAGAGATCCATGGGAAAAAAATTGTGTTACAGCCTATCAGTACCCCTGGAAATAGGACCTGAGAGAACACTATGTTGGGAGACTTAACAGGAGTTATGACACTGAAGGAAATTAGTTTAATTTGGCAGAAATGTGTTTGTCTTTATTGTCTGAATAACCTATACATGGATTTTTTGCTTCTGCTATACTACAAAATGCAACCCTTTCTTCTTTCTTTTCTTTTTTTTTTATTAGCAAATTGATATTCCTGATTATGCTCTGAACAACTAAAATGCCTGATGTGAGTTTAAATGAATTCTTTTTGTCTGAGTATAAGGGGCAGGGTACCAATTTTCCTAATATTAGAAAGCACACAGTATAAGAGTATGTAATTTAAAACACATTAGCAGCTGGATATTTCCCAATCCTTCATTGAGCTGTCTGCTAATGGAACTGTATTGCATAATAACCCCTTTCACTTGCTTATGCTCCATATGACATGGCAAATCTGAGGAGCGTTTTAAGATGAGTCTCTGATAAATAAAGAATCCAGAATATAATCAAATACTTTGATAGGTAGTTCAATAATTTGTTGAAAGAACATGACAGCTATGAAGGATGCTTCACTTCAGGAAAAAAAAAAAAAGTCAGTTTTCTTAACATTTATAATAATATAGGTTAAAGTTTGGGAATACACTGTAGATTAGATAAGAGTTCAGGGAATCCGGATCCTTTGCAATAAAACTTCAGGACTTACTCAGGTTTTTAAAGTTATTTTTCTGTTTCTAGTTATCTTCCCAACTTCCAGAAAACAGTGTCCTAGCAAAGTCCACTACTGTTCCTGGTGTTCTTTGAATTACAGTATGTATTTTAGTAGTTATTTTGAATGTTACATGACTGTCACAACACTGACAACTGCAATGACTGCAGCTTGTACCAGCAAATCTGTCTCAGCAAGCAATCCAAGATCATTACATAGATGTCTGTTCTCCTATGATAAGGACAGTTAACTCTAAAAGTACTATCACAAGTAAAGTGAAATGTGATGGGTTTCCCTAAAGGCCCCACTTTGAAGTCATGTGAAGTCCGGATTTTGCTTTTAAAATATACAGTACCTCCTAATTTTGTTCAATCTTATTGCTATTAATAATAATAAAATTAATAATATTTAATGAGTCAGAACTCAAATACCAAATAACTCAGCCCTATATCTGTTCTTCTCAAATGTTACTTTTGTCTGGCTAAAAGAAAGAATTATAAATACAATGTAGTAACTTGCAATGGTTTCTTCAATGAATAACACTTTTCCTAAGTTTTAAACTCAGTTGGCTTTAAATGTCTACCTTTCTTTGAGGCTTTGAGTCTATCTATTCTGCCCAAAGATACGCAGGAAGTCTATAGCAGCATTTGGTGGAAGTCACAGAATTTTTTTAGTTCACTCCAGTGCTTGAATCACAAAGCAGAAAAAAAACAAATACAGGGAGGTAATGTGTCTTTTGATACTTTTGAAATATAAGCTGAGAAAAAAAAAAAATCAAGTGAGACTGTGGATTTCTGCTTCTACATGTACAGGCACTAGCTTTACACTAGTGGAATTGGACCAACAGTTCCATGATGGAAGACAATAAAATCAGTAACCAGGCAAGTCATCCTCGCTATCTTAGGCCTGTCTGTGAAGCGAGACTGGATTTTCTGATGATCTTGTGGCACCAAAAGGAAGTTTTCTTATAAAATTCTAGTGACTTATGGATGCCTAAGAGGTCTTAGATCATCTTTTATCTTCCTTGGACCTGTGGAAAGCAAGAGCAAAACTGATATTTTGGGGGGGGGGATTTTTTACTGTTCTTCCTTCCACTCATATGTAATTTGAATGAAAACGCCCTTGCTGCTTTTTCTTCCCTCCCCTTTCACTTACATGCAACTTGAAAAAACTTGTCTCACTAACAAACAGCCTCAAACTATTTTTTCATATAGTACATAATGTCTATATAATTTAATATGAAAGTTAAAGTTCAACAATTCTGAATTTTAATTTTGCTTTTTAAAAATTATAGCCTTTAATTTTGTCCCAACACATATCCGTGCATCTAAATATAAATAAGTATTGCTAAGCAACTCTTAGCTGATGCTGTTTTTAGAAACGTCTGCTTATACAACAGCCACCCTCTAATATTAATCATGCAAATTATAACGATGTTATTCAATAGAATTCAGCTTTTTGGCTGTTAATGACCTTTATAGACATTTTTGTGTCAGCAGCAATCACCTGTGCATCAAGTTCAACTGCATCTGCATAAGGCAACTTTGTAAGATCTTACCATTTAAATCAACATGAAATCAATTGTAACTCCCTTAATATCAATCTAACATTATAATGCAGTGGCAATTTGTTCGTGCTTGCTGCTGTGGCAGACCTAAAAAGCAGTGCAAAAATTATTGAGACAGATGCACAAGTAATCAGTTATGTCACTTTATTGATGTATTCCTGATTATCCCTTAATGAGGCAGAATTTCTGAAGAGGGAGTACTTGTCCCTAATGAATGTTTCTTCAGATGCCAGATTTGTTTGGCTTATACACCTGCTTTCCTTATATGACCTGCTATCCTTAAGTACTAGTTATAGGTACAGTGGGAAGGCAAAATTCTTGGAACAGCAGTAGATCAAAGATTCTACTTTGCGTTAGTGTAGGAACAAACTGCAATAAAATAAAGTGAGATTCTGAGATGTGAGTGAGGTCTTAATTTAAACAAAGATAAAATATGGGAAAAATACAATATAAAATTTTCATGCAAAATAAATGATTAGCAGCTATTCTGATGGCCCACTGATGGTAGCTGAACAACTTATTTCTTATTTTTCTCTCTTTCTCTTCAACTCAAAAGCTGGAGAATAATTTACCCCATGCTAAATTTGTTCAGTTCCCACTAATACTGACTGGTTAGAAGACTGATAGAATAGAGTCACAAAAGGCTGTTGGGGTGAGGAGAGGGCAGTGTTCAAGAGCCCAGTTACAGAATGGAACCAAGATGTCACTCGGATAGTGGAATCCAGAATCCTGTTATATTACAATATTTTCTCTAGTAAGAATGGCAATATCTTTGCACCTGAAATGGGATTCAAAATCATTGGTTATCTAAGACAGAGAATACAAAAAGTTAAATGAAAAATAAAGTTCCTTTTTTTTCTTCCAGATTTATACCTATGGGACGGGTGTTGAGAAAATCAAGTTTTCTTCTCCAGACTCTGTGCAAACTAGGTGAGAACCAGTTCTCATCAGAAAATAAGTATAGGTTTATGCCTAAGCTAATAAACTCCTCTCTGTTTACAAGCAAATGAGTCTATTTCTCTTTCTGTACCAAATTTTTTTATGCCATAAGTTAGCATCTCATAGCTGCAAATTCATACCTAAAAACTGGAGTCTCTTTGTTACTGAATTTAAGATTTATGTAGAAATAAGTGGCCTAAACAGACAAATTGGACTTTTTTGTCTTTCTGTGTTGGTATAGCTGTATTTAACTGAGAATGATGCCACTGACAGAAAGTGTTCTTTCTTCTTTTGTGGGAAGACCATTTGCCTTATTTGTGTCAAATAGGGACTTTCATATTTGCTGTTTCCAAGTCTGTACCAAGCATATGATTGCTTCATTTATAATCAAAAGCATTTTCAATGCAGGAATAAATTAGAATACTCAATAAGTTTATGGGCCAGTTCCTTACCACTTCCATTACATATACAGATGCATTAAGGCTCTTTATAATAGGTGCCCTTGGGAGTCAAACAACTGAAAAGCATCAGACAACTGCTACTGCATTCAAAAGAGACACAGTCAGTGCCTCTCCACCTCATGTCTGCAGGTCAGAGTGTTATTTCCACAGTGTATGTCTGTATCTATATACCTGTATATTCCAGAAAGGGAAGAAAAAGCAAAGAACTGTTTCCTGGGACTATTAGTAATAGTAGTCCACAAGTAGTAAAATCTTTTGCCATTCTTAGTTCCCCAAGAGATGAATATAAGCAGGATGACCAAAGTAATAGAAAATGTAGCTCCAATGACAGATATCACATCCCTGAATACTTATCTTTGGGTGATATTCTGCACATATGTTAAGAGAAATTGAGAAGTTCTGATTAAGTCAGCTGTGGTCAGAGAGCTGGATAAGTGAAGTACTCTGTGTTTCAGGATGGTGTCATTCAGTCTGGAACCCTGCTTAGAAATATCAGTTACCTCTTTCCTGCTTTCAATCCAGTGATCTCATACGCTCTCTTGCCTATAAACAGAGCCAGACTGTAGCATTCATTAAGGTCCCTGGAGAATAAACAGGTTTACTGACTCACTGAAGGCAGATGATGTATGTATTAACGCTTGCACTGTTTCTATGGAATTGAGTACTTTGAAGTTACAAATTTATAGAATTAGATTCTAAATAGGGAACGGTGTGTTAACTCCAGTAGGCATCTAAGCACCACACAGGTGCTATTTCACTCTCCCTCAGTGGGATGAGGAAGAGAATCAGAAGGGTAAAAGTGCAAAAACTCATGGGTTGAGATAAAGACAGTTTAACGGGTAAAGCAAAAGCTGTGCACACAAGCAAAGCAAAACAAGGAATCCATTCACTACTTCCCATAGACAGGCAGGTGCTCAGCCATCTCCAGGAAAGCAGGGCTCCATCATGCGTTAACACTTATTTTGGAAGACAGATTCCATAATCCCCAAAGTGCTTTCGCTCCTCCTTTCCCCCAACTTTATATGCTGAGCATGATGTCCGATGGTCTGGATTATCCCTTTGGTCAGTTGGTGTCAGCTGTCCCAGCTGTGTCCCCTCCCAACTTCTTGTGCACCCCCAGCCTGCTTGCTGGTGGGGTGGTGTGAGAAGCAGAAATTGGCCTTGACTCTGTAAGCACTGCTCAGCATTAGCTAAAACATCCCTGTGTTACCAACACTGTTTTCAGCACAAATGCAAAACATACGAGCTACTATGAAGAATATTAACTCCATCCCAGCCAAACACAGTACATCCTTGGAGGATAAATAAATTTACTGACACAGTGCAGGTAGATGATGTATGTATTATTATGACATTTGTCTTCCGGAGCAACTGCTAAGTGTACTGAAGCCCTGCTTCCTGGGAAGTGGCTGGACGTCACCTGCTGGTGGGAAATAGAGAATAAATCTTTTGTTTTTCTTTGCTTCCTCACATAGCCTTTGCTTTTGCTTTGTTAAACTGCCTTTCTCTCAACCCATGAGCCTTTCATCATATTTTTCTCTCCCCCTGTCCAGCTGAGAAGGTGGAATGATAGAGCGGATTGGTAGGCATTTGGAATCCAGCCAAGGTCAACCCACCACACCACCCTAAGCCATGTCTTTGACACAATTTGCTTTAGAGTTATACAACGATCAGCACAGGGCCAGCTTCAAAATCAGATAAAAATTAGATCAGATTGTTCGAGTTTTTTTTTTTTTAATCTTGGCTATAAAATTTCCATAAGGATAATGTCTGGTGGGAGGAGGAGAAGTGATGGATGAGATTTTAAGAATTTCTATCTTCTAATGATTGCCTTCCTCATTGAAAACTTTCCAGGAAATTATAAAAATGTATTAATTTACTATTTAATTCAGTCACACTTTGAGAAAAAAAATGAACAAACATCTTAAACCGTCCCATTTAATTAGAAAAATAACCCAAATCTAAACCATAACAATATTCAGATGTGATGTAATCATTGATTTAAAAAAAAAATCCTACATTATCCTCATGCTGTATTGGAATAAGATTTTGAAAAGAATCATACATTTTCCTGTTATCCTATTGGAATAAACAATTTTAGGAAAGATTGAATTAATTAACAATCAACTTTTATACATATAAATAAATATGTTTCTATTTCATATAATATTAATATATGCTTATAAATATTATAAATACTTTTGAACCTTCGTGAATAAGCAGTAAAGGATAATAAGAAAAAAGAAAATTAATCTTTTCAGTGTTTCTGCTTTTTTTTCTTTTTTTTTTTTCTTTTTTTCCTCTGCTGAGAAAATGCTTCCATTGAAAAGTATGCTAAAATTCCCAATAAAGCTGGTGGGTTCAGAATTTCACTCTTGAATGTTTATGAGATCATGTTTCTAGAGGTTAACCATAAAAGGTTTGTGACCCAGAAGGAAAAAAGAAAAAAAAAGCCCTGGTGAATGACTATGATCTGAGTTTGCTGCAGTGGAAAAAATAAATTCGTAAACAGTAATACTGGAAAGCTTTGAATAAAGCCACCAAGTAAATTAGCCTTTTCTTGGCAGCAGCTGAAAGTTTCCATTTCAGCAAATATCTCCAATGCATGATCCATATAAATGAAAAACTGGAAATTCAGCTTTCAATGTCTGGCTAATATTCTTACATCCATAACTAACTGTGGCCAACTACAGTTCCCACACCATCAATCCATTTACCAGTTATGGTCCCCTTGTAAATTAATTGTAGTTCCATTTGTAGTAAAAACTTGGGAAAATTGTGTGAAAGCAACAAGGAAAATTGTGATGTTTTATAGGTGCCAGCATTTCATATGAAATCTACAGAATGCAAATATTAATGGCTGAAATTCCATTCTTGTCTGCTTTAATGTCTGACAGGTATTTAAATCCCAGTATTCCTTCATTTATAGAAAGCTGTTCTCAGCCTTAACACTATTCTAAGCTGTACAGCTTGTGCTTGATTAAAAAAGTTAAATTCTACCATTTAGCCAAAACCCAAAGTAGACACAATTTCTTCTTACACTTTGGGATTCCCAGAGGAAGACCTGACATTACAGCTTCTCATTAAAGTAGAAAAAGCTACGGAGATGAACAAAAAGGTCTATTTCTAAATTTTCTAAGCAAGGTACTTTAGTTAACTTTTGCCCATGTGCCTACTGAGTAAATGAGAAAATACGTGCACATACAGTTCTGCTCTGCACAAATTATTAGAAATGGGGACTGCACAGAACTCATAATAAATGGGCACCAAAATAGTACATTGGACTTTTTTCAAGTCTGAAGGACAGAATTAAAAGTTTATGTGTAAAATAATCAAAAGTCTTGATGATGAAATCATGAAACTTAAAAGAACTTGGAAATAATGTTTAAAAAGCCATTAGCAGCTTTTATTGGCTTTTTCATAGGAATGGTTCTTCAAACCATAATTTTTTTTAACTGTTGTTTGGTTTATGTTTTTTCTGTGTGTAAATTTTGTACATGCTAAAGTTCTCAGCCATCTTTTTTTTTTCCCTTGTTTTGTTGGT
>VYZV01004639.1:25915-43133 GCA_013401275.1 Pandion haliaetus | reverse complement strand
TTTTTTTTTTTTTTGTGAGGTAGTGACAGCAGTTTCTAACTTAGCTCTATGACCAGACATATGGACTAAATAACACTGTAAGGGAGCCATCATCCACCAGTTTCTCATCAGCTCCAAAAAAAGATTCATTTGTGAAAAATATGAAAGTAGACATGAATGTGTCAAAGTGTCTTCTGGACATTTCTTGCAGAAACTAGATGGAGATAATGTAGCTGTAGACTTTTTTTATGGTTGACAACCTGATGATGTCTAGTCATCAAATAAGCATTAGGGAAAATGTTAAAAATTGTCAAAATAATTCCTTTCTAGCTGTCCATAAAGTGGCAAAACCCACTGTCTAGTACTGTAAACAAGCAAACAAATAAAGAACAGTACAAATTTTCTATCACAAAGGTATTTGTAAATGTATTATGGACATAAGTAAATGATGTTCAGTTTGCATTTAGAATTTTACCACATAACTGCAAAAAAGTTGCTATCAGAAAAGGAAAGGGCTTATTTACATAAATACCCAAATTAAATATTTTCAAAGCAGGAAGAATTATTTGTTAAAAGGACTATATAAAGTGTATTTTTTGTTTAAGATAATCTAATGTCTTTATAAAAACAGGAATGAAAAAGTCATTTTTTCTTTACTTTGTATCATTGAGGTTTTTTTAATTTTAAGGTTAGACAGATATATTGCTTGTGATCACTCTTCCTTTGTGTTTATTGTGGTTAATCATTATGTAAGCCTTTTTACTGGTAACAACAAAAAGATTTCAAAGATATTTTGTTACTACTCAGTTCTTATTGTTATTGAGAGAGTGTAATCTGGTAAGGTGGATTCTTACCTTAATTTAAAAAAAATAGTCTTTAAGTATATATAGAAGTCCTGGGAGAGAAATCTGTATTACTCTTAGAAACGCATCTCTTAAGGTTGTGCTCCCCAAAGTCTAAGATCCTAGGTCTTACTATTGTATGAAGCTGTCATTATGATTTAGGTGTAATAACTACCTGTTATTTTCTTTACATCCTGCTATAGAATATACAGTTATGAAAAATATTTCTATGTTAATTTTTTTTGGGGGGAAAGAGTAATTTTTGTTTGAAAAGACATTTTGGCCTTAATTGTTTATTTGCTATGGAGGCTTGCTTGTTTATTCTGTGTTTTGAAATATGCCACCTCAACCATTTTATTGTTATACAGATATATACTTGCTAAACAATAGTATTTATATGACAATTTAATGAAGGCAGTAACAGTTCATATTTCACTTCAAGGCAAAAGAAAGATCTTATCTAGTTCTCTGATTATAACTAATAATGAATTACACTTCATGAACGAATGGGCAACTAATAACCTTACGGGTATTTTCACAGTACATTCATATTAAATACTAAGTGGTTGTAGACAGAGAAAATAATGTCACTATTGGAGAAAAGACAAATACATGAGATAAGGGCTTTCTAATACATCTATTCATGATAACTCAGAATAATAGAAAAGTTGGCTGGACCTTCGAGGAGTTGATCTGAGTACTAGGACATTCAGCCTTAACTTTGTCTAGACAGCTCCTGAAAAAACTCCAAGGAGATAGACTTTATGTAATCTCTGGCCAGTGTGTTCCAGTGCTGCATTACTCTTCAGGTTAATTTTTTTTTTTATGTACAGTCTGAACTTCCCATAAAAACCTGCACTGAAAAAAGAGTTTCAGTTTTGGAATGCTGTATTGGGTTTGTGTGGCAAGGTTTTGGTAGTGGGGGGTTACAGGGGTGGCTTCTGTGAGAAATTGCTAGAAATTTCCCCTGTGTCCAACAGAGCCAATGCCAGCTGGCTCCAAAATGGACCCATAGCCGGCCAAGGCCAAGCCAATCAGCGACAGTGGCAGCACCTCTGGGCTAATAGATTTAAGAGGGAAATAAAAGTTGCTGTGGACACAGAAATGGCAGCTGGAGAGAGGAGTGAGAACACGTAAGAGAAACAACCCTGCAGACACCAAAGTCAGTGAAGGAGGGGGAGGAGGTGCTCCAGGCACCGGAGCAGAGATTCCCCTGCAGCCCGTGGGGAAGACCATGGTGAGGCAGGCTGTCCTCCTGCGGTCCATGGAGGTCCATGGTGGAGCAGATATCCACCTGCAGCCTGTGGAGGACCCCACGCTGGAGCAGGAGGTTGTGGCCTGGTGGGAAGCCTGCACTGGAGCAGGCTCCTGGCAGGACTGCAGATCTGTGGAGACAGGAGTCCCCAGAGCAGGTTTTTTCTGGCAGGACTTGTGACCTCGCAGGGGACCCACGCTGGAGCGGTTTGCTCCTGAAGGACTGCAGACTGTGGAAGGGACCCACGCTGGAGCAGTTTGTGAAGAACTGCAGCCCGTGGGAAGGACCCACACTGGAGAAGTCCAAGGAGGACTGTCTCCCGTGGGAGGGACCCTGTGCTGGAGCAGGGGGAGATTGAGGAGTCCTGCCCCTGAAGAAGAAGGAGCAGCAGAGAGAACGTGTAATGACCTGATTGTAACCCCCATTCCCCATCCTCCTGTGCCGCTGAGGGGGGTTAGGTAGAGAATCTGCGAGTGAAGCTGTGCCAGGGAAGAAGGGAGGGGTGGAGGGAAGGTGTTTTAAGATTTGGTCTTGTTTCTCATTACCCTACTCTCGTTGATTGGCAATAAATTAAGTTCATTTTCCCCAAGTCGAGTCTGTTTTGTCCGTGACAGTAATTGGTGAGTAATCTCTCCCTGTCCTTATCTCGACCCATGAGCCCTTTGTTATATTTTCTCTTCCCTGTCCAGCTGAGGGGGAGAGTGATAGAGTGGCTTTGGTGGGCAACTGGCATCCAGCCAGGATCAACCCACCACAAATACACACATACACTTGAATGGACAAACACAAAAGATGAATTAGCCTTTATTGTTGCACACAATTTTTTTATAACTGTAAGGTGGAATTGCTTGCAGCTATGTCAAAGAGAAGATTTTGGAAGTACAAGTACAGTAACAGTAGGGTTTTAGAATCACATTTCTACCTCTTAAGAGTTCCCCTTCTAACAGGAGTAAATAGTCAGACCATCCTCAGCAAGTTCCTTGCTTGTAAAAACAGCAACTAAATTCATGCTATAGAGATATGATCAGTCATTAGTATGCACCTGCTGGCATTGCCCTGGTAATTCATTACAGCAAGTTATCATCAAAATCATGGTGTGTTGATTACACATTAACTTTCATACATTACCAGTGGACCAGTGAATTGATGATATATTACTGTAGTACATCAGAAAAATACCAATTTTAGAATATAAGAAATAAAGTTTGTTTTTGTTAAAACAAGAAAACTTTATGACAGAGAAAGACACTTGCACAAGTATTATGCCATCAACATCCTTCATCATTGAAGAATGGACATCGGACATAAAATTGGATATGAGCCAGCAGTTGCAGCCCTGAAAGCCAATTATATCCTGGGCTGCATCAAAAGAAGCGTGGCCAGCAGGTCAAGGGAGGTGATTGTGCCCCTCTACTCCGCTCTGGTGAGACCTCACCTGGAGTACTGCATCCATCTCTGGGGTCTCCAGAACAAGACAGACATCGACCTGTTAGAGCATGTCCAGTGGAGTGCCACAAAAAAGGTAAGAGGACTGAAACACCTCTTCTATAAAAAAGGCTGAGAGAGTTGGGGAGAAGAGAAGGCTCCAGGAAGACCTTATTGTGGCCTTTCAATATATAGAGGGGACTTATAAGGAAGATGGAGAGAGACTTTTAGCAAGGCCTGTAGTGACAGGACAAGGAGTAACAGTTTTAAACTGAAAGAGGGTAGATTTAGATTGGGCATAAGGAAGATATTTTTTATGATGGGAGTGCCATCCAACAAAGGACCAGGTTGCCCAGAGAAGTTGCGGATGCCCCATCCCTGGAAGTGTTCAGTGTCAGGTTGGATGGGGCTTTGAATAACCTGATCTAGTAAAACATGTCCATGCAGGGGGATTGGACCAGGTGACCTTTAAGGGTCCCTTCCATCCCAAACCATTCTCTGATTCTATGATCATTATCTAACTGTTGTGGCAAACTGCAGAGAAGACGACACACTGAATTACAGAGTCTAATGAAAAACCTAGTCTTAAACTTTCCATATTTAGCTTCCAAATGTATTTGTGTCATTAGTAACATATTGAGTTTGGGGATTTTTTAGACATTTATAGTCAAGAGAGTGAAGTTCCCATTGAAAATATAAATTAAAACAGAGCTTTTCAAGTCAGGTAGGTTTTCTGCTATTAGCCACAATCTGAATCCATTAAATAAGTGTGTTTGCCCATAAGGTAGAGTCAGTTATGAAACTGAATTGTGGAAAGTGACAGACATGAAACAAGCGTTTAATTCTGAAAAATGAAACAATTGGAAGATAATCCAATATTCATTCCACTCTCCAGTCAGAAATATTTTATTTCTTTAGGTTTTCAGAAGTGTCTTCGTAATTGGAGACAAGTAAGAATTTATATTTTTTCACAAATCTAAGTGGATATGAAATTTTATAATATATAGTTCTAGCTTTTAATTTTAACACCATAATGTCACATGATGAAACACTCCATCCTGTTTTACCCTTCTTTAATACCTCTCTCTTCCTCAGATATCAATAAATCTATCATGCAAAGAAGTCACCTAAGTCAACCAAAGTAAGACTGAATTGATACTTTGTGAGCAATTCAAGGTCCATGTCTATTATATTTTACTTTGCAATTATGATGATCAAAACTTTGTTTATGGGCAAAGAAGCATGCTATAGTGTATTTGGTTTACAATGCAATGTTTTGGTAGCAGTGGGGGCTGCAATGGTGGCTTCTGTGAGAAGAGATCAGGAGCTGCCCCCATGTCAAACAGAGCCAGTTTTAGCTGGCTCCAAAATGGACCCACTGCTGGCCAAAGCTGAGTCCATCAGTGATGCTGGTGGCACCTCTGGGATAAAATATTTAAGAAAGGGTAAAAAGATACCGCTTGCTTATGAAAAATTCAGCTGAGTAATTCATGGTATTGTGATATGATCAGTCATTAGGAAACAAAAAACCAAACCAAACCAAAAGACAATTCCCAGATTCACTCAAAAAGAAAGAGCAGGGTCTGGTCCTATAAAAATCATATAGTGAATTTGTATTGGATTTAATGCGCATGTTTTTGGTAGCTGGGAGTCTGCAGAGGTAGCCTCTATGAGAAAAGACCAGAAGGACCAATGTCAGTGCAGATATCCACATTGCAGTCCATGGAGGACCCCACATCACAGCAGGTGGACATGTCCTGAAGGAAGCTGTTGCCTGTGGAGAGGCCATGCTGGAGCACACTCCTGGCAGGAACTGCAGCCCATGGAGAGAAGCCTACACAGGAGCAGGTTTTCTGGCAGGACCTTGGGCTTGTGGGGGACGCATGCTGGAGCAGTCCATTCCTTAAGAACTGCATCCCATGGAAAGAACCCATGCCAGACCAGTTTGTGAAGATCTGCAGCCTGTGGAAAGGACCTATGCTGCAGAAGTTCATGAAAGGCTGTATCCTGTGGCAGGGACCTGATGCTGGAGTGACTGAACAGTGTGAGGAGGAAGGAGTGGCAGACATGAAG
Organism: Pandion haliaetus; assembly: GCA_013401275.1. Classification (NCBI taxonomy): domain Eukaryota; kingdom Metazoa; phylum Chordata; class Aves; order Accipitriformes; family Pandionidae; genus Pandion; species Pandion haliaetus. The sequence continues at coordinate 37,559 of VYZV01004639.1, read as the reverse complement.
TGTTATGAACTGACCACAACCTCCATTCCCTGTCCCCCTGTGCCGCCCAGGGAGGAGGAAGTAGAAGAGTCATGAGTGAAGTTGAGCCTGAGAAGAAGAGGTCTGCAGTGAAGGTGGGTTTAGTTTTGGTTTTATTTGGCACTATTCTATTCTGTTTTTGAGAATAAGTTAAATTAATTTCCCCAAGTCAAGTCTGTTTTGCCCATGATGGTAACTCTTAAGTGATCTCCCTGTCCTTATCTTGGCCCAGAAGCTTTTTCATCATATTTTCTCCCCCTCTCCTGCTGAGGAGGAGGACTGAGAGAGCAGTTTGGTGGGCACCTAGCAGCCAGCTACAGTTAACCCAAAAACACAGAAGGGGGTGGGGGTGGGGAGAGAGAGAGAAGGGGGGATGGATGGAAGCCAAGGATTTATCATAAGCATAAACTACATCTTAACAGTCTAATTCAAGAATCATTATTATTCTAGATCTAATTACAGAAAAAGAAAGAATAAAAATCTAAATAGAGTAATTCTATACAGTAAAGGTCTCAGTAATAATAATACTAGAATTAAAATTGTAGCACACACTTAGTTTCTGTCCCTTTTTCAGAGTGTCATGCTCACCCCTCCATTGCTTGTCTGGGTTAGTGATTTCATTGTGGTGGTGATGAGGGTGTTACAATGAGCATCCAGAGTCCATCACTGGGAAGAATATGGTGTTCATAGTGATGGTTTCTTTTTCCTTGGTACAGGATATACTTGGGGTCATATTTGCTAGTTTTATACCTTTGCTCTTTCTTCATTGATCTGCAGCTCCACATTACATTCAAATTCACTACATATTGTGTCTTACATATATTATCTTTGTTAACTCTGTTATCCCTAAACCCCATTTTGTCTGGGTCCACAGCTGCATATTTTAGTGACCATGTCCAAGTTGTCAAAGCTGTATCCTGTTGTCTTGACTTCTCAAGGACTCTGATACTGTACCAGGCCTGTATTTCTCTACACTGCATCATTACGTTAGAATTGAAAGTATCCCATTCTACACAGAGTAAGTGCATGCTGCTGCTTTCTATCTAAAATTACAGTTGTACCACACAAAGACAAAAAAAAAGTAAAACAAATTAGCCATAGACACCTAGTCATTCAGAGAAATTGTTGTAATGGCTAAACCAAGTAAAACAAAACTGCAAGTACGTCAAGAAAATTCAGACAGAGCACAACTGGCAAGCCTCAGTCCTGAGGCCTTGTAAACTCATTACAAAGCTTGTGGCCTATTATGACAATACCATGTTGTAAGACAACACAGTTACAGACTGCAGCACTCCTGTGAAGCTAACTGGGTTTGTAACATTATTGTTTTGAATTAAATTTAATACAAGAGGGTCTCATCAGCATAACATTTATTTCTACAGTGAAGGAGTAGGGAAATCCAATACCAAACATAAAACCAGGAACAACTTCTGAAGATCATTCTGTTTTCAGCTATTGATGCTGTGTTGCAACAGTACAGCTCATACAAAGCGGATTGCAACACTTTCATTACCAGAAGATGTCATCATGTTTTCAAGTTGTTGCTAGTCCTTAAAGCAATAACAGTTGTGATACTTTCTCCTCTAAAACGAAAAGAGTAGTGCATTCATGTCAAGCCTGAAAGACTACTGGTCTTAGCAGATACCTACATGTCCAGTCAACTATCAAATATAAAGGAAAGAAATGAAATGATTCCTTATTTAAGTATTATGAACAATACTATAACAGGACTGTAATCAGTTTTCAAGAAATACTTAGTCTGGACTACATCACTGCAAGTCTAAAACATAATAATATGGAAAGTCAGTAGGAAAATGAACAATTAGAATTCATTAAAATTCAGTATTGGAAAATTGAAGTGAAGTGAAGAAGATATTGGAGAGGACATTTTCTATGTAGAGGCCCATTTACATGTAATTCCTATATAAATATCCCCATATTTAGGATTGAGTACTGTTCAGACCAAAACCAAAAAAGAATAAAGAGGACTAGAAAAAAAATAGTTCGTGCATCTTCTGGCAAATGGTCCTCACTAAATCTAACAGGTTTTGAAGAATACATGGAGTGTGAATGTGGTTCCTAACACCGTTAGGAAAACTTTAGAAATACTAGTAGGTTTAGAATATTTTAGAAATATTTATTTGCCTTTTTAAGAGCAAATACACTGTTTTCCATGGGCAGTCATTCCTCTTCTGGGCAAAACATTTGCTGATACCCTGGAAACATCAGTCTCCTCCATACTCAAGCATGCATGTTTATGCCAAAGAGGCTGAAGCTTTTGTCCTACAAAAATGAGGACAGAAACTTGCTTAAATCTTTCTGCAGTTTCTGAATGAGGTGCAGGAAGACTCAAGAAGCCTGAGCAGGTTCTACAGAATACTGAAGACTTTTCCTACCAGGCAGCAAGCATTACATCAACATTCCCCCTCCATGATAGCACATTGCATGCTGGTATGTTCAATACCTTATGTCACTTTCTCCAACAGCAGGAAAATAAAAAGAAAACTCATTCCTAGCTCCCACTTCAGCTTTAACATATTAAAATATTTGTTTCTAATTACCTTGTTTTTGCAGATACAAGTATTAAATGGAGAACCACTCAATGGCCTCTTTAAAGCTAATTGGACAGTTCCCATTCTTCAGTGAGACTAAAGCTTCCTCTGAAATTGAGAACAATTCAGATTAATTATTTATAAAGAATATTCCTTTAGAAAAAAGTCAGAGAATAGAGGAATGATTCTATATACTAACTTGAAGCAACCCTAGCCAGTTGAAAGGACAGCTATTTAGTAAACATTAATTCTGGTTAATGAAGCAGTTTGATTGTATCTAACAACTAAAACAGTTGTTAAAATAGACTTTCAATTGCACAAGACTTCAGTAACAGATAATGCTTCCTAAGAAATCAAGAAACAAAGTTGAGGTGATTTAATAGACAGTTTTACAAGCTCAGTTGTTTTGACTGAAATCCACCTAAATTTGATTTCATTTTTCTAATAAAAGCATTTGGAAAATGTAGAATAAGCTCTGGGAAAACGTAGGATAATTAAAGTGTCATAATTCCTATGAAACATCTTAGCCATTTATTATTGAAAAGATCAGTCTGGTGCCCTATTATGAAACTGAATTTTGATTACAGAAAATCAATAAGCTTGCATAAAAAACTTGAAGGAAGTCTCTTGGAAAGGGTTGTGTTTGTTTAAGCTCTAATTAAACCTTTTGTGTTTTCTTGGGTATTACATTCAGGAACAAATTAACTGAAACTAAACCAAGCCCAGCCTGCTATACTGCAATACAATGCAATTTCTTAAATGAAATGAGTATTTTTCAAAAACACTCACAGCTGAAAATGCCAATGTTAGAGTACTTACGTTAAAATCATAAGGTTTTAGCTTTTTTTTTTAATATTCCACATGAATAACAAAATTTTGCTACAGAACTTATATTTTTTTCTCTAATTTTATACTAAATAAGGTGCAAGTTGTGTCCCTACTTGCTGTGCCACTTTGCTATTCAATTAACTTGTATCACCTCCCGCTGTGTTGGGAGCAGCTACTTGTCACTGCATGTCCACTACACTCCTGGTGATTGTGTTGGATGTTTGTTATGAAGAACTGAGTTCAAGAGGTCTTGGTGACAGTCTGGAGTTTTCAGAAGGCTGATGCATTTAAAATAAGTAAGTAATAATCAACAAATCTATGAATAAGAAATGCAGAATTACACTTGGAATATGATACTTTAAGTTAAAATTACTATGGTCCAAGGTATAGACCGTATTGTTTTAAGCCACTAACGGGAAAACTGCAGCAAGATTTTTGAACAAAGTTTTTGATTTTTGAAGGTTAAAGATGATTTCTTCTTTGATCGTATGTGTATTTCTTTTTACAAGAAGCCTCCCAACATAGTAGTATAAAGGTTGTATAATACTTATTGTAAAATTATGTAATAGTTAAAGAATGCATTATAAAATCTGTATTTAATGATTTCAAGATTCAAGTTTTAACTTCTAAGTAGATCTATGAAAAATGTGATGAAAATAAGTTCATTTGGTTTAAGTTCACATGACAGGAATCTCATCATTCATCAGGTGGATTTATTATTTTTAGAACTGTTTAGCTGGTTAAATGATAAAGTCCCATGCTGCACCTGAACTTATACAAATTTACTTTTTTATGGTAACTTAAAATACCTTTCAAGTTTTTATGTTTTCTTCTACCTTAGTTTTCTAGATATTGGACTACATTTTAGATAGTTGTCGTGGTTTCAGGCCAGCTCAGCCGGTAACAAAGCACCACGAAGCCGCTCACTCACTCCCCACCCCCGCGCCTGGCCACGTTGGGATGAGGAGAAAATCCAAAGGCAGGCTCGTGGGTCGAGACAAGGACTGGGAGGGATCACTCCCCACTTATGGTCACGGGCAAAAGACAGGCTCAACTTGGGGAAGAAAGAAAAGCAATTGAATTTACTACAAATCAAATCAAAAACAAAACACAGGGGTAGTAGGAAGGGAAACCAAACATCAGAACACCTTCCTCCCCACCCCTCCCACCTTCCCGGCTCAACTCCATTCCCGGTGCTTTCTACCTCCTCCCCCCGGCGGCGCAGGGGAACAGGGGATGGGGGTTAGGTCAGCTCGCCACACATCGTCTCTGCCGCTCCTTTCCTCAGGGGGAAGATTCCTCACTCGTCCCCTGCTCCACCGTGGGGTCCCTCCCACGGGAGACAGTCCTTCACCAACTTCTCCAACGTGGGTCCTTTCCGCGGGCTGCAGTTCCTCACAAACTTCCCTGGCGCGGGTCCTTTCCGCGGGCTGCTCTCCAGTCTCACACTGCTCCAGCGCGGTTTTTACCATGGAGTCACGGCCATCTTGGGGAGCCTCCGCTCCACCGTTCACCCCCATGGGCTGCAGGGGGACAGCCTGCCTTCTCACTACGGGTTGCAGGGCCATCAGCCTCCTCAGGCGCCCCTCCTCCCCCTCCTTCTTCACTGACTCCAGTATCGGCAGAGATGTTCCTCTCAGGTTTCCCAACCCCCACACTACCAGTCCCCTTGTTAAATATGTTCTCCCAGAGGCGCTATCACCATCACTCCCTGCCTAAGGCGGGTCTGACATTATGGCGCGTCCGACATTTTGGGGCGGCGAATTTTCCAGCACCTTCTTAAAGGGGCCATCTCTGCAGCCCCCCTCCCCTGCCACCAAAGAAAACCGCACCACACAAACCCATAACAGTAGTCAACAACAGTTACATAAATGGAGAGTCTGTAGCAGTCTGCTATCTGAATCCACAGTGTTCTTCAATCTCTTTCAACTCTTCAATATTATGAAAAGTTTTCTGGGATTTTTCCATTGCCTACTTTGTTATCCTACAAGGTAAGCACTATCCCTCTGACCCATATAGGCAGACTATTATGAATGACATGTCAGTGTGTATGTCTTCATAACCTTGGTTTGTTTGCCTATGCTCTTCAGCTGCTACATTGTTCATTAGTATTAAAAGAAACACATCTAATACACCATTGTTACAGCACTGTTGATTTCATTTTTGGGGCTACTCATGGAAAAAAAATACCATAGATCTTCCTGTGGTATTTTTATGAATCTTTCATTTAAATCAACTTTTCTTGCTGTTTGGTTAATTTTCTTTATATAATTTCGACTGATTTCCTTTTTATCTTTACTATGTTTTCTCAGGCTACTGGCTTACTGCATGACAAGACTTCATCTCCTTTTTCCCCAGACACACAATTTTTATCAGATGACTGTCACTACATCATGCATTCAGAATAACTTAGAATTCCATCATATAAGGTAGTTCAAGCCTCTTGCACATATGTTTTACGAATTAAACTCTAATGAGAGAGTCAAATTTGGCTTTGAAAAGCTTTTTTCTTCTCCAGTATTTAACATTAAAAAAACCTCCAGCATGTATTATTTGCCTTCTTTCTTTTTTTTTTTCTAAAAATATTGTTAAAGAGCCATGAAGAGATGGACAATAATGTAAGTTTGCTAAATATTGATTAATGGAGATGCATTATTTTCCTTTGTTTTCAACACAGAACACATAAGAAGGGAAGAGAAGGTGGAAGGCAAACAAAATACTGGTTGTTTTTCTTGTGTTTTTTTCTTTTTCTCCTCAATTTTAAGTTTTTCTCTTCAGTTTCAATTCCAAAATCCTTAGTCATTTTCTGAAACTCACATAAAATAAGAGTGGAGTAGACTGAAGATATATATATATCCAGGAACAAATAGAATAATTTACTGGTGGAGTCTGAGAAGCAGTGATACCTATCTTTAGACTTTTTCTTTTTAAGGACTAATAGCAGCATCCGTGCTTCTTCCTCCCTTTGTGAGAACAGCTATAATGAGTTCATTATCTGTCCCTTATCACATTTTCTCCCAATTTGAGCATTTTGAATTTCCTTAGGAGACTTTTTTAGTAAATGGTGCTGTATGTAAGTAGCTCTAGAGGAACTACTGGGATCTCCTGTACATAATAATGTACTCTTGTAAAAAGGTTATTTTTTATTAAGCAGTGTAAATATATTTTAATTAGAATGAAGCAGCTCTGACTTTGAAATAGCCTAAGGCAGTGAAGTGCTTTGTGACTATTTGGGTTGCAAGTGACTGCATAGTTTGAGAAGCATGGATACTTTCTGGTTTCCCTGAGGCATCACTGCCTGAAGAGTTGACCTTCTTCACAACTTTAAGTTCTGTTGTCATTGTGTAATACACCACAAAGTAGAACAGCTATTGCCAAGGTGAGAAGCATTTTAAGTCATATTACCCCCATGAAAAGGGGTTTAGCACATATAATAGTATGAAAGTTACTGCCATTGCCTAATATTGATTCAGAACTAAAAGTCAGGAACAATTTATAGATCTTCTTTCTTACGATCTCTTATATCTTTTTCTATAAAAACCAAAAAGCACAAAAAGTACAGATGTTCTGCTCAATGTCAGATACCAGCTTGGAAGGCACTTGCAGGTACCTCTCATGCTTTTTTCTGTCTGAACATGTGAGTGGTTGAAAGTAATGATTTCAAAACCTGCTTCTGTAGCCCCAAGACGGCTAAGGTTTCGCAAATTTTTCATTTCAGTTTGTTCTCTAAAAAAAGTAATTGCATTAAAACATATGTGTGAGTACCTGCATCTGTATACATAATATAGCTCTATGAGTTTATATATATGTATGTCTGCGTATATATACAAATGTTTAAATACTATATGATACCTAATAATTATTTTATCTTAATTTTCTTAGATTACATTGAACAACATTGAAATTTGATTATTTTCATCTGCCCTCTAGTTATTTTTCACTCTCATGGTACTAATTAAAACCATTGTAAAACAAACTATATATTTACAACTATTAAAAGTGAAATTTAGTATCCAGAACTACGTGCAAATCAGCTTTTTCACAAAATGTTTCTTTCACACATAAAGTGTACAAAATTATATAAAATAAACAAACGTGTATGAACATTTGTGTGTATGTACAAACATGTATCTCTATTTCACACTTCAGCTTTGTAAGAAACCCTCACCTAACCCAAATCCCTGTTAGTAATACAAAATACATTTTTCAAAAGTGATCTCAGTTCAACTAATAGTAGGTCTCTCACAGCAAAGTGTTGAGCAAATATCCTTTTGTAGTCACTTGGAAGAGAAGAGTAAAGCCCTAGAGGCGTTTTGGAAGAGTTTATAGGGAGAAAAGGAGGATGTGACAGGCATTATCCTTTTTTCTTGAGTGTCAGTGTTTTTATGCCCAAGGAAAAGAGGCTATGCCTGGGCCTTGTCTGGAAAGCTAGTCACATGGTGACATATGTGTCATTTCTGATAGACTAATATTGAGTTGCATTCCTTTCTGAAATGTCTAAGCAAGACATGTCATGTCAAATCCCATTAATCAAATATGTCACTTGTTGTTGCAAATATATGATATATAATAGACAAAAGCTTAAATATATTATAGGAAGGTATTTTCATGGTATGCACCATTCTTCACTTATTAAATTCTTGAGCAAAGGGTGATGGCCCCAAGTGCCTGTGTACCCCTATGTTTCCTATAAACCAAAAATGAGTCGAATCATCATGCTTTTTAGAAAAAAGGCAAAGATGGGTATTCCATATATATATGTGTCAAAGCAATTGTGTGTATACTCACAGAAAAAATGCCACAGATTTGGAGGTAAAGTACTGCTTTTTGATCAGTCATTGCTGGAATAAGACTGACATGACTAGTGGACTGAATATGACATCATAACGTAAGTGTTTGTGGATTTAGGAATAACTTTTGCTTAGTTTTCTCATGATACAAAAAGCAAGAATTCTTTAAAATCTACTGATTTACTAAATGTAGTGGTATACTGTCACCAGTTTAGAATCGGGTTTTAAGAAGATGGCACTGAAGTTATTCCTGCAACTCAACCCTCTCCTTCAGCAAAGGCTTTATTTCTCAACTAGAATGTATTTCAATAGACAAGAAAATTTACTTCTTGAGCTAAAGGTACTCTGACAGCTGATGCCAGCTTCTCAGTAAGTCATAGCTATTTCATTTAACCTGTATACTTGAAATATTTGTTAATCAACATAAAATTCTCAGAAAATTCATATTATTTTCATTTCACATTTCTTATTTTCTCCCTTTTAGGTTGGTTAGATATAGGGGTTCATGCCTGTACCTGAGGTATTGTGGAAAAACAGATAACAGAGATGAATTAGCAGGGTCTCCCATGGAGCTTCATGATCTCAATCTACGTGGTCACTGTACTCCTTAAAGGGGGCTTAAAACCAGAATACATAAACAGTTAAGAAATGCTATGCACCTTCAGATCAGTGGTCTGTCTAGCACAGTGACACTAGGAGATGTTATTCGGGGAGAACATGTCAATCAAGCCAGTGTCTGGTTTCCTTTCTTAAACTGCATTCACAGTCACTGGATTATAGATGGTAGAGGTTATATGCCTGCCTATTACTTAAGTTTTTGTCTATGTACCTATTGTCTCTAATTTTTTCCAATCAAATAACCACACTTCTATTAATGGTCAGTGAATTATTGTTTGGGGTTTTTTTTTTGTAAAATAGTCCTGGATTTTTCCAGATTTTGTGTAAAGAAATTAATAATATTGAAAACTCTAATATTAACACTTGTGGATTTTCACCTTTCTTTGAAAAACAGAATCAAAAACATACATAGTAATATGTGAGCATTTTCTTATAAGTAGTTACAGAATATGCCTGGTTTTCCCTCATTAAATACATTTTCATATTTCATCATCACTAACACTATTTAGAAACAGAAAAGCCCTAACATACCCCTCTTGAATTAAATAAAGATATTTTGGAGACTGTACAATGAGAACTTGTAAAATATTTTAGATTTACTCTCCAAACAGTGACAATGAAAGGAATAACAAAGCATCACTATCTCTGTTTTTTATTTTTTTTAATTTAAATTCTTTTCCCTGTTACTGCACTCATGTACACAAAATTCTACACAGATGCCACAAAAAAAAAAAAGCGTTTTGACAAACTTTGGAAATTATTTCAGCCATTGAGGGGAGAAAAACCTGTATGTCCCTCATATTCAGGTACTCAGGTATACTTTGCTCTGTTCGATAGAGCAGCCGTTCTGAAATTCAGGTCCTAAACTACATGTCTCAGTACTGTCAATGTCTAATAGGTGGACTCACAAAGTCTATGATACATGATCAGGGAGTGTATAACACCATACTGTTCAATATTTCTGTAGCACAACACTTCATAAGTGACTATGGCAGTAACCTCCATATCCTTTTGTGGATGTTTTTCACCATATATAAATAATGCTTCATCCCACAATAAGGCCACTACCACTTATATGTTGAAAGATGAGAGCCTGTATCAATGTTTTCCTTTAAGAAAGCTAGCTTGATCAAAGCATTGGAGTGGTGAGGGTTAAATGTATAGTTCCCTACTGGCAGGGACTCTTATACTGAAGGACTGAAAAACAAGAGTAATCCATAGAAATATATGCATATTATTTTATCTTGGTGTGAATAGATTAAACTCTCAATTTACCAATTAGTTTCTAGTGGTACAGGAAATTATGTATTTCAAAGAAAATATCTATTAGCCAGAAAAAAAAAAGGGGGGAGGGCAGAAGAAAAAAAAAAGAAAAGAGCTTCCTTTTTAGGCATAATAAGTAGTTATATCTGGAAGCACTGTTGTCACTGATATTAATCTTTTCATTAACTTATTTAGCATGAATTCATAATCTGCCTGACATTTTAAGTAAGGTCTCCACTGTGTCTGAAATAATCAGTTTGTTCTGCATGGCAAAACTATTTACTCTTGTTATGTTAAAATGAATCACATTAAGAGAACCTGACTTCAGCTGGCAGTTAATTGAGATCAGGGATACAACACTGGTAATCATTTTACAAATGAGTTCCCTGTTTGCATTCAGTTCTGACTCGCAGCTCCTAGCAACCTCAAGTCTTTGTTAATAGATCCTTATCAATGGAATTCTTTAGAATACATCCCTTGATGAGAAATTAAAAGAACATATGTTTTCCTACACTTATTAGTGACCTTATTGTATGGAATGGTTTTGACACTCAGGATACATACTCTGTAAGATTACATTTGACCTGAGATAAAGCAGTAATATTTTAATACTATTTTAACATTAAAACAAAATCATAGCTTGTATTTGGTTTTACAGCAAGTAATATTTTATTGTCAGACTGATTCATAGGACAGCCACTTGTCTTTCTAGAAACAGTGTGAGTAAAACATGCCATCACAAATGGCAGCTCTTGGAGTCATCCCTGCAGTTATTCCTGCTAACAGAGAGCTCTCATGTAGCACTTCGTATTTTATAACGAGCTTAGTCACTTTGACAGGTCTAGAAGGAAAAGACACACACAACCGATCATACAGTTGGACAAGATGATCGCTGCAGGTCCCTTTCAACTCAACTATTCTATTCTATTCTAGATGTTCTATTATGTGCACATTAATTGTGAATTTCTTGGCAGTTAACTGTATGGATCTGCAAAGGTAGAGTTTAACAATAAATGCCAACATTTTGAGTATTACATGACAAGTAGTCATGGCAGATCACAGAAATTAAAAATCTTTCTTTATACAGTGTATATAAAAATTCTAAGGACACTAATATTTGCACTCATATACACCTTATCTGTTGTGCAGTGTGATATGTAGAAATGAAAAAAAATGAAAGGTTTTGGCATCTAGCCACTAGCTGATGTTTTAAATGTTGAGTTCTCTATTTTAGTTTAAAAAGTAGAATTATAAAAGTGATTGCTCATAAATTAACCCAATTCTTTCTAAAACCAGCTACTTTTGTTGAATTGATTTCAAAGTCTTAAGACACACTCTCAATACTTCTGTCACTAATTGTGGTCTGTTCAGCTCAGTTTCTTGCTGCCTCTTACAATGAGGCATTGTTCAAATGTTTCACGAAGTATGAAGACTTGCCTCCATTTGCAAAGCATACAAGTGAAATCCTTTTATCTGACTTTACCTCCACTACTAACTGCTATGTAGGACAGATACACTTTACCTGTTGCAGCACAACAGATATTTTCTTTAAACTTCCTACGTGACTTTGTAATC